>VYXB01007986.1:0-13124 GCA_013397135.1 Pachyramphus minor | reverse complement strand
TGGTAAATGATGGAGAGCAGCTTGGCGAGCTCTTCCACCAGCTCCCTCATCAGCCTAGGATGGATCCCATCTGGTCCCATAGACTTGTGAGGATCCAAGTGGCTCAGCAGGTCTCTAACTGTTTCCTTCTGGATTACAGGGGGCTTATTCAGCTTCCTATCTCTGTCTACCAGCTCCAGAGGCCAGTTGTCCTGAGGACAACCTGTCTTCCTGTTGAAGACTGAGGTAAAGAAGGTGTTAAGTACCTCAGCCTTTTCCTTATCTTTGGTGACTATGTTCCCACCCATGTCCAACAAAGAATGGAGGTTTTCCTTGCCCCTCCTTTTGTTATTGATGTATTTGTAGAAGCACATCCCTAACAGAAGTGGCTAGATTGAATTCAAATTTTACCTTTGTCTCTCTAATTTTCTTTCTACATGACCTAAACATGTTCCTAAACTGTTCATGGGTAGCCAGCCCTTTTTTCCATAGCTGGTAAGCTCTCTTTTCCCCTCTATTTCCTTCAAAATCTCCCTGTTCAGCCATGCTGGTCATCTTCCCTGCTGGCTCACCTTTCAGCACGTGGTGTCAGCCTGCTCCTGTGCGTCCAAGACTTTCTTCTTGAAGCATTTCCATCCCTCCTGGACCCCTTTGTTTTCAAGGGTTCTTTCCCAAGGCACCCTCTGAACCAGTCTTCTGAGTAGGCTGAAATGTGCCCCGTGGAAGTCCAGGGCAGAAGTTTTATTGATGGCTCTCCTTGCATCCCTGAGTATTGAAAACTCTATTATTTCCTGCTCACTGTACCCCAGATGGCCTCCAACCACCATAACACACACTAGCCCCTCTCTGTGAACAGCAGGTCTAGTAGGGTCCCACCCTCATTTACCAGTCTCATTTATCAGCTGGAGCAGGAAATTCAATTCCTCTCTAGGAATCGCCTAGACGGCCTCTTCTCTGCTGTGTGGAGTTCCCAGCAGACATCTGGCAGGTTAAGGTCACCCACGAGAACAAGGGCTTGTGATTTTGAGACATCTGCCACCTGCTTGTAGAAGAATTCATCATCCTCATCATCCTGGTTGGGTGGTTTATAACAGACTCCAACCAGGATATCAGCCTTGTTGGCCTTCCCCTTGATTCTGATCCACAGGCACTCAACCTTGTCGTTACTGACTTCACGTTCTACCTAGTCAAGAGACTCTATATCCACCTCTCCTACCTTGCCAGTCCCTTCTGAAGAGCTTGTAGCCATCCATGGCAGCACTCCAGTCATGAGAGTGATGGTGACTACATCACAGCTTTCCTGCTGCACCAAGGCTTCCAGCTCCTCCTGTTTGTTACCCATGCTGTGTACATTGGTGTACATGCACTTCAGCTGGGCTGCTGATTTTACTTCTAACTCTGGCTTTCCATCCTTAGGCTCATCTCTGGAGAGCCTGATTTCAACCCTTCCCCCTTCAAACCTAGTTTAAAGCCCTCCTGATCAGCTCCAAAAACTTGTGGGCTAGAGTCCTTTTCCCCTTGCTAGATAGATAAAGCCCATCTGACTCTAGAAGGCTAGGAGCCATAGAATTTGCCCCATGGTCAAAAAACCCCAAAATTCCGCTGGTGGGACCAATCCTTTAGCCACCTATTTATAAAATGGTGTCCCAGTTTAATGAGACTGAATACTACATTTGCAATTCCTTAAGATGTCTCATTAGGTTTACAGAGATATCTTCTGTAAACTTACTTCATAGTTACCGAGCTGGACCTGGATAAAACAACTATTTATATTAGTGATATACATAGTTAGTGTTTGTGTAATAGCTCATTGCATGAACAGATGATGTTAAGTATAAGAGAAGAAGTACTAAGAAGTACTAAGAGAAGACCTTTGGGTCTTCTCCAGTCTCTAAAGGGGGGACTGTTGCCTTGGAGTTTTTGATTTTTTAAATTTTTATAGACTTTAGAAGTAGTTATGTAGTGAATGTAGATTTTAATGTAACTGTATTATATCCATTTCCCTTAACACAGTAGTTACACATACCCTGTTACCCCATCCCATATCAATCCCTCTAAAATTCCATTAGCGTGTTTAGTCTTCTTTTAAGGGTAGAATTGTAGAAAAACACCCTAAGACCTGGACCAGAAGATATCACACAGACACAGCAACCTTCAAAGCCAGAACTTTGGAGGAACTCCAAGGACTGTACGTTCTGTGAAGAAGATGAAGATGAGGAAGGAGTCCCAAAGACCCCAGACTCAAATCCTGAGGGGTGTGCTAACGGGAGGAACGGGGCAGAACCGGGGGTTGGATAAACCTGGGATTGGATGGACCTTATTATAAAATCATAGAACCTCTGTTGGGGCACCTGCGTGGTATGTATTCCTCTAGGCCTAAGGACTCATTAAAAGACCAAGTCTCTTTATCTCATCTCCTGTACTAAATTGCCCGGAGTGTTTTTTCCTCTGCAACCTTTTAGGCAATGCAATGTTCCTACCTAACCGGTAATTTCCTGTGTAATTGGAGAAGAAAGCCTTACTACATTATCAATATAGGGAGAGATCTAATGAGTAGCACTTTGAAGGGAGTTGGGAATGTGTTGATGACTGAGATAGTTGAAATCGGGTAGTGTGAACGGGACTTTCCCACCCCCATTTAATAGCAGGAAATTAGATTGCTCCCTGCAAGTCCTGAAGCTGCAGGTCTCTAACTGTTCAAAAAGTGAATTGTTCAGAAATTTGTTTTAGCACATCTCAAGTGTTTTTAAGCATATTTTGAACAGAAACCCTATGAGGAGAGGCTGAGGGAGCTGGGGTTGTTTAGCCTGGAGAAGAGGAGGCTCAGGGGAGACCTCGTCACTCTCTACAACTACCTGAAAGGAGATTGTAGCCAGGGCGGTGTTGGTGTCTTCTCCCAGGCAACCAACAGTAAGACAAGAGGGCACGGTCTCAAGTTCTGCCAGGGGAGGTTTAGATTAGATATTAGAAAGAAATTCTTTACAAAGAGGGTAATCAGGCATTGGAATGGGCTGCCCAGGGAGGTGGTGGATTCTCCATCCCTGGAGGTATTCAAGAAGAGACTGGATGTGGCACTTAGTGCCATAGTCTAGTAACCATGGTGGTAGTGGATCAAGGGTTGGACTTGATGATCTCAGATGTCCTTTCCAACTCATCTGATTCTATGATTCTATGATTTACTGGCTTAAGTATGCTACCTCATGCTATTGGACACACTTTAGATGACAGTATTTCTCAAACTTTATGTCCTCTTTTCTTCTCTGAGAATGAATTCTCCAAGGTCGAGAATTAAGAACTGACCGTATGTACTGGCTTTGGCTGAGATAGAGTTAATTTTCTTCGTAGTAGCTAGTATACAGCTATGTTTTCGATTTGTGCTGAAGACATACAAATTGAAAATTGACATAGTTCAACCTCAGGTGGAAACTAAGTACCATGCAGCTGCTTGCTCACTCCTCCACAAATGGGAGGGGGGAGGGAATTGGAAGAATCAAAGTGGAAAAACTTTGGGTTGAGATAAAGTCAGTTTAATAGGGAAACCAAAAGCCATGCACACAAGCAAAGCAAAACAAGGAATTCCTTCATGACTTCCCATAGGCAGGCAGGTGATCCGCCATCTGCAGGACAGCAGGGCTCCATCATGCGTAACAAGGAGCTGGGAAGACAAACACCATCACTCTGAACGTCCCTCTGATTCCTCCTTCCCCTGCCACTTTATGTACTAAGAATGACAGCATGTAGTATAGAATATCCCTTTGGTCACTTGGTGTCAGCTGTCTTGTCTGTGCCCCCTCCCAACTTCTAGTGCACTCCCAGCCCTCTCGCTGGTGAGGCAGTCCAAGAAGAAGAAAAGGCCTGTTGTGGGTCTGGCTGAGCTGGAATTTATTTCCCCGTAGTAGCCCTCACAGTGCCATGCTCTGCATTGGTAGCTAGAGGAGTGTTCATAACACACCTATATTTTGGCTACTGCTGAGAACAGCACTGTAACATTCCTTCTTCAGTTGATGGCGAGATCCTGCAAGACTGTTCCTTCTCTCTCTGCACCGTGTGGTGAATATGTTCTCACTCAAAGTGTAGGTGGTCTTGAAAGGGCAGTTTGGCTTATGCCTCACAAGTTCTTGCCTTCTTCATATAGTGTGGGTGGGTTTTTGTGTTGTTTGCTTTTTTTGTTGTTGTTGGTTTTTTTTTTTTTAAACACAGCTATGGTGGTTCGATCCATTTTTTTCGGCAAATAGTCCTCAGTGGTAAATTCTTAGGGTTGTAGACCACTAGACCTAGGAAGGACGTTGTTGTCAGGTTATATGAACAATGGGTCTATGGCTGGGCTTATGGTTTTTAACTGCAGCATTGATATAATATAATAGAAAATAAATGTATCTTCTCATTACAGGTATATCTTTTCATGTCTATTCCTGCTTATATGGAGTTGGGCAGTGAAATACTCTATTCCCAGAATCTTTAACAAAATAGTAGTGATTAAAGACTTTCTGAAGATGCGATGGAAAGATATTTTTCTTCTCATTTAAGAAGCTCTATATTCGTTAATGAAGTTAATATGGCAAATCATGCTTTATATGGACAGTAATTTTGTTACTATAGAGACACAGAATGAAGACTTGTTCTGTGCAGCAGAGGCAACTAACAGATTTCAGCTTGTTCAATAAAGGAGAGTGTAAATTCCTTTGTCTGGGATGGAATAACTCTATCCAGTAGTATAGGACTAACAGATGAAAAGAGGCTTTGTAGAATCAGGGATACTGGTGGAACACTAATTGAAGATAAGCCAGCAATGTGCTCTTGATTGAGGGAACTTGTTTTACCCCCTCTTTGTAATACTTGTGAAATTGTATGTGGGCTGCTTCTGGGCCTATGGGCAGGGAGTGAGGGAGCGTAAAACAGGAGACTGTTCAGGGCCATCAAAGCCTATTGATCACCTCGGAGCTCCAAGAGTATTCTTACAAAAAAATTAAACTTTCCTAGAGGTGAAAAATTTCATGTTTATTTTCCACAACTTTTTTTTTCTATAAAAAAATTCATTCATTTAAGTTCTTACCCAGTCAAGTCTATGTTCAATCTCCTAATTTTAACATTACAGGAATTTCTACCAAATAGAAAATTATTTGAGTAAAATATTAACTATAATGCACTAAATTTTACAAAAAATTAGTGGAAAATACAGCTTTATATAAAGATAATTATTTAGGTTGTCAAAATCTAGGATGACAGGTTACATTGCAGATATTTCAGAGGATTTCTTTATTTTAAAAGTGCTAAGAATTGCAGTATTAGGTAATAGACAAATACAACTAACTTTTTGCTTATGGATTTAAGAGGAAAATGTCGAGTAACTACAAGTAGGACAGTAAATCATTATTCTTCAGTTATTTATATCCCATTTTGCTGACAGTCATGCTCAGGTAAGAAATGGAGCAATTTGCCACACTACCCAGTCCCTTTCCTTTGGAAATTCTGGGCAAGGATAACCTGTCAAAATTATATTGTGAATGACAAAAATACGTGATTTGTGATCTGGTATGCAAGTCCAGATGTTTTGGCACATGCTGTCTGACTTGGAAACTTCTTGTTATTTCAGGCTTGAATATCTGGCCAGCAGTCTTCTTGGGGGTGTCTTGGTGCCTTAGTATAGTTTTCAAAAGTCAAATCCAAAAGGGATTTTTCTTTTTTTAATCCTTGTCTGTTGGAGAAAATGTAATTATTTGAGTAGTTGCTTGCTTTACATCAGGGCCTGGAGGGCACTAATAGGCCCTAACAGCCCTGCCCTGCCCATGCTGACCTGGGACTTTCACCACTGCCTGCCTTAGATCCCACTGCAGCTCCCTGAGGAGGGAGCTGTTGGTCCCAAGGGCTGTTGGTCAACTTGGCCCAGACCACCTCTACAAACATCTCCTGCTTCACCTGGCTGGGCCCTGGTCCTGGGTCATCCCCTGTAGTGATGGGGCCATTGACGGAGCCCATTACCTCCTAGTAGCTCTGCCCATCTGGCTCAGGCCTGTTTTTTCTCAGAAACAGTGTTTGCTTTTCTTCTTTTCAGGTCTGCCTTCACAGAGTTAGTCAGGATTGTCTGCTATGAACAGATAGAACATTTTTCTCTTTCATTTTCAAGAAGAACTAAATATGACTGAAGTAATTCCCTGCCTGGAACCCTATCTCACTTTATTATAAGTTTGTGAAAATATTTTTGTGAGTATTATATTTTAATCTTGAATTGTTTGATCTAGGAATGAAATTCTGGTCCTTCAACAGAACGTGCAGGTGGACAAGTGGCTAGAAGAATCTCCCTCATGGTGGAAGTTAATTAATCTGGAAGAACAAACAGCTCCCCTTCCCTGCCTTGTCATGTGCAATAATCATTTTCTCCTAGTACTGTTTCTGAAACTGTCAGGTGCAGAGCAGATATTCTCAAATTGTTCTTTGCAAACCAAAAAAATTGTTCTAATATGTATTCTTTTGGTAACAAAAACTCTAACCTTTATCTACAATTTCTAGAAAGTAGCTTTGTTACAAAGCAGATATGTTGTCACTATGAGAGCCTACTAATAAGAGCTGTGCAAAGGGTGCATTTACTATTTTGGGCTATATATATATATATGAATGTTATGTTAACAAAGCCCTCTCTTGATGTGTGTTGTTACCATGGGAACATCCTAATTCTGTAAGTTATTTCCAGAAAACAATTCAGACTTATTTAGGGTGGGGTCCTAATGCAAGCAGGCAGAGTTCAGAAATGGTTTCCTGAATTCCCACCACTTCAGGCACTTAAACGTCTAGCAGTTTCTTTGCAGAACTGGACTACTATCTTCCTCTCTTTCTTCTTTCTTTGTTTATTTGCTTTTTCTCTTCCCCCTAACCCCCCTCCCCTGTCCCCAACTGGATATATGTACTCCCTTAAAACAAAAGCAGACTCTGGCTGAAAGCTGCTACTGCCTCTTTCCTACACCACACCACACGCACCCCACACCAACATGCACTGGAGATGTTGCTCCTTTCTAAGAGAACTTTGAGTACAGTAAGTCTAAAGTTCAAATGAAACTATATTTCATTAGACTTCGGACTCCTGCATGAAAAGTAATCAGTGTCTTTGCTTAGTTTGTTGCTGAATACTTCTCCAGACAGAAAAATTAGATTCATTTTGTGATAGCTCATTTGTTTTCAGCACAAACTTCACTTTGATTTGACTGAGGCCTTTGAAAGCAGAAACAATGTGTTGCTGCTTGCAATTTTTTTCCTTTTGTTTTTTAAAGGAAGCTGTGGTTGGTTTTAAGTTCTGTTTTCTGGTGTAATAAGACTTTTTTGTCCAGCAGGTGTCACTCATTCATAAAGGATCTTACAGGGGTTTTTCCACTGCCAATTTGTAGATAAGTGAAGACAAAGCCTTCAAAACAATTACATGCCTTGTCACTTACATTTGGCCATTTAAAAGAAAATACAACTTACTATACCATATATTACTGGACTTTGAAATTAAGGAAACTTCGTAAGAAGTAGCTTCCATTTTGACTTTAGTTCAGTCTGAACAAAAACAACGGAAAGCCTTATAGCAAGAAGAGGCACCACCTTCTTACTGATTTTGTTGCTGACATCTCATTTTCTACTCAAAGACTAGAGGAGGAAAAAGAAAAAAGGATCCTAGTTCCCCTGCTGTTATCTCTTCTACTACCAATTCCTAAAGAAGGTGTGTTAGAAAATTTTTCTTAGAGGTTTCCCAACATGATGCTATTTTTGTCTTCTTGTATTTGTGTCTTACTGTTGCCAAGTTAGCTTGATCCAGGAACATATGTGTTGTCTACTCCCTGGACAGGTCACACTGCTACCTCTGACAGTCAGGAAGTGGTAAATGCATATAAAGATTAGGGTAGGACCACTAGTAAGCATTAGAAGCTTATTTGTTAACCAACAGGAAATTGCCAGTATGCTATATAGCTGGAATGAAATACAGCCTCTCTGGGTTTTGAGCTCCAAGAGGTTAAGAAAGCACAGCAGGTAATATGAAAAGGACATTGATTTGCTGCCATGAGTTCTAACAGAGAACTACCTAATCATAGCAAAAAAGAGTCCATGCACAGCAAATCCTAGGAATGTAGCCTGAAGCCTCAGACTCTGGAGAGGGGCCAACCATAAAGCTCTGCTCAAGTTAAGATTGAGTCCATTCACTTGGACACAGAGGCCATTTACAGATGCTAAATTTTACTTAGTGGATATGTTGCAAAAGCCAAAAATAAATCAATTTGGATTTTAAACTCCACAAATGTAGTTCGTATTTGTTCAAAGCTATGGTTCCCAGGCCTACCAGTGACTCCAAGATAAGATGTTTTTGAAAATAGAATAATTATCTTAGCAGGCTGTTGTGTAACACATCTGTTGACACATGCAAATTATGGATACTATAGTATATTTTGGTGTACAACAACTATACTGATCTTCTGTGAACAATGAAGTGGTAATTTTTTAAGAAAGAAGAAACAACCATGCTCCTAAGCATCCCCTTTACTTTGAGTGCAGAATGTCCATTATTTCAGCTTGCTAGGTATTTATGTTTTCTTTGCCTGAATGACTGTGGTTGGAAAGTTACTTGGTGAAATCACTTATAGCAGGTTATGGGAGCAATAAGCCATCCAGAAACTTATATACCTATTAGGATATATAATAATTATTTAAATAATAGACATTATCTTGCAGTAATTTCTTTAATTTCCTATTGTAGAAAAATAGTTCATTTTGAGCATCATGTCACTCAGAACTACATACCTATTTTAAATGGGGAGCTTGGATATACTAGGAAATAGAAGGGATCCAAACAACAGAATACACTGGATTTCCTGACTTTAAGCATCAAGTATTATGTAGCATATGTGGTACAGAACAAAAGAGAAAGGATTGGTTAATATACCTTATCTGACACATTTAATAAAGTTACCTTTGACGGAATTGCATATAAAGAAATAGAAATAGAACAACAATCCTATATTGCTGCAGATTTTTTTCTTTAAATTCCTTTTCACTTTCTTTGAATAACTAACATCCATAATAATGTTTAAGGCTGCATCAAGAATGCAATTTATCTCCCAATTGCTACCACTGAAAATATTTTGGTTCATATCCTGGGATAGTCTTGAAATGTATGAACTATTTCTCTCTCTTTCCTGCCTCTGTCTCTGCCATCCCTCCCTGTCGCACCCCCCTCCCCGCCTATATCAGAAAAAGTGCTCCAAAAGTACACCTAATGCACTTTAACCACTGTATCGGGGAAGGTGGATGTTTTCTGGTCTGATCTGTGTTTGGCCCAGCCACCTGTGAAAGTTTGTCCGGTTTCTGTATCGGGGGAGGTGGATGTGTTCTGTTCTTACCTGTGTTTGGCCCAGCCACCTGTGAAAGTTTGTTTTGTTGCCTGCCAAGTAGTATGAAAACAATGCCTGATAAACGGAGATCTCTTCCTTGAAGGCAGAACTCTGTATAAAGTGAAGTTAACTGCTATCTTCCTATTGGCTGATGGCCCATCAAGGGCACTTGAAGGAGAAAGTGACGAAGAGGGAGATGAAGTAAGCCCCCAGACACATTTATGGAAGACCCCTCCAGGTGTATCACTCAGGCGCGGGGGAATTCCAATGTACACACGCGTGTGCAGAAGGGACGTCACTGACATAACGGGGGGAGAGACTGAAGGCCTCTGACTGGGCCAGTGCTGGCCACACCTGCCCAGGTAGACGTAACCAACTAAATTATATAAAAGGCAGACGGCACTTGTGGGCGGTAGCAAGCTTCACATGGAGGCCCATGTTGCCTCAGCGGGAGCGCCCATTACCTTGTGATCCTGCCGCTGCCCCACGGGAGCAGCTGCTGCCACGGGGGAGATTCTGGTTATTCTGGGGTCGGTAAGACAACCTCGTAAGTAACGCCTACGGGAGTGGGAGATTTTACTGAGGGCTTATTTCCTTTCCCCCTTCATGTTCTCAGTTTCTCTGTTTGTTGGCCACTTCCTAGTAATAAATATTGGGTTTTCTGAGCTTTCAGCAGTGTTTGTTTTCCATTTTCGGCATTCCTCCAGAACCCTCCCTGAAACAACCACTAACAGTTGTTCAGTCTAGGTGGTCAGACTAAAGCTACTCCAAAATAAAGCCAGATCCATGTGTTGTGGACATGAAGTCCTCAGCACTAACTGCTGTGCTGTACTAACCTGCCCTTATTGTGCTGTAATTGCTTCCTAATGCAGAGAAAGACTGTGATGTGATGAAAAAAAAAAAAAGAAAAAAATAGACTTTCACAGAATATTCTGAGTTGGAATGGATCCACAAAGGCCATCAGATCCAGCTCTTAAGTGAATGGCCCATGTGGGATTGAACCTGGAACTTTGGTGTTCTTAGCCCCATCCTGTAACCAACTAAACTAAATTCAGGGTTGAATTGCAGCATATTTAGACTAAAATAATTTTAGAACTTCTGCATTTTGTAGTGGGAAAGGTACTTGATTTTAAGCTGATAAACTGAGAGAGGAGAAAGAATCTTTCTGCGTGGTGGTATATTAATATAATAATCAATAAATCCAGCATGGACCCATTCACCAGGGTAACCAGTAACTGAACCAAGTTTGTTCAAAGGAACAACTAATTATATATGGGTTTGAATAGTGGCACATCACAACATGTTACCTTCTTAACCAATCATAAACAGGCACTCCACTGCGCATGTGCTATAGAGTTCCCTGGACTGCATTCCCTAGAATGCTCTTCTGGCACTCTTTATGAAACCGGAAAAGCTACATTTCTGTTGTTTTAGCTCACAATTTTTAGCTTTAAGATTGTGACCTGTTGTATCCACATAGTGCTGAGAACTATACCCAGTGCAGGCAGCTCGGTGAGCAGCTGCAGTGAAAGCTGCATGTTGTGCCCTGGGTGGGGGGAAGTATGAGCCGTGTCCTGGCGCCATCCCTGTGCACAGCTGAGGGCACACGGACCTGTGGTGCCCAGTGGCTGGTCACCCAGCGACTTTGCAGGAGCCAATGAAGGATAAGACTCCAGATCCAAAATCACCATTGGAATGGGCACACAGGCTGTAAGGGAACAAAAGACAATTTTTGTATGGCCTTTTATATCCCCAAAGGAATTCTTTTGTTTGGGGTTCCCTCCCTGGAGGTGCTAGCTTGAGCTGTTGTTGTGTTGCTGCACCAGGAATAAAGGCATGATCTTGACTTAAGTGAACCAGACGCCTGTGACTGCTACAGGGAACCAGACATCTGTGACTCTGCTACAGGAAACTTGGGGCAGAGCTAGTGAGGGAAACCTGTCTGGTCACGTGAATGGGATGTGTAGGGAGTTAGGTGGGGCACCCGTTGCTGCACTGGAGCCACCTGCGGAGAAGGGGCTTTGGTGCCAGCAGTGACAGTCTCGCGTGGTGACTGCCAGAATGGCTCCTGGATGATGAGACAGGAAAACTTCTTCAACCAGTGCATGAAAAGGAGCCTCATGTTCATGCTGGGTAGATCATTCCTGTTGTGGTATAGGTTTAATTATTAATTTTTGTTATATTTCAGATGAGTGACTGTAATGATGAAAAAGATTGAAGTCTTGATATACAGAGTAGCCCAGTGTGACTTCTTTTACTAGGAGCAGAAGAAAGTGTTTTTTAAACATTGCAGGGAAGTTAAACATTCTTACAACTTCATGTTGTGGGGCAGAAAATAGGAAGAGCAGGAATGAGAAAGCTTGAGGGTTGAGATGAAGACAGGGATATTGCTTATTAGTCATTGTTGTGGGCAAAAAAGACTTGTTCTGGGGAAAATAAGTTAACTGATTGCCAATTAAAATAAAAACATAATCACTAGTTTGAGTAGTGGAAAAGAAAGACAAACTTTGAAATAACACATTTCCTTACCCCTTTCGCAGACTCAATACCACTCCCTCACTCTAGTGTCCTGCTAGTACCCCACCTCAAGTAGCATAGGAGGGTGGGAATGGTGTACTGCAGTGACCCTGTAACAGTTCTCCTACTCCTATCTGCTCATGCTTCCCACCTGTGACAGTGCGGGTCCTTTTAGGTTGCAGTTCCTGTAAAGAAAATATAGTGTGGTATGAGCTCTATACTGGCTGCAATTCCTTCAGGAATATCCATCTGCTCCAGCATGGGGTTGTCCACGGACTGCAGTGACTATCTGCACTGGTGCAGGTCCTCCATGGACTGCAGGGAATCTCTAGTAGCTGCAGTACTTCCTCCTCCCTCTCCTCTTTCTCTGACCCTGATATTCCCTTTTTGTTGTTTCTCACTCTTTTTTTTTTTGTCTCCTCTTCCTCTCTCATGTTTTTTGTCTTTTCTTACGTACATTTTTACACATGTACATCTACTTGGAATCGGGATTGGCCGGTGCGCACCTCCTTTCCAGTGTGCCGGGCACCAGGAAGCAGCGGCAGCGGCGGAGCAGGAACCAGCGTGGAGAGAAGCTGCTCCTGGTGAGTCCCCGGCGGAACCACCTCACCAGCCCACGGTGTGCTGACTGGGGAATTGAAAAGGGATCGATAAGACTTTTTTTTTTTTCTAAGGGTAGTTGTAGTCGGTGACTCCCTTCTGAGGGGAACTGAGGGCCCTGTACGTTGACCGGACCCATCCCACAGGGAGGTTTGCGGCCTTCCAGGGACCAAGGTGAGGGATTTTAGTAGGAGACTGCCTGAACTAATTCGGCCCTCGGATTATTATCCACTGCTGGTAGTTCAGGCTGGCAGCAATGACATTAATGGAAGAAGTACCAGGGCGATTAAAAAGGATTTCAAGGTGCTGGGTCGACTAGTTAACAGGACAGGAGTACAGGTGATGTTCCCTTCAGTTCTGGCAGTAGCAGGGATGAATAAGGAGTAGGAAAACCCATCTCATCAACACGTGGCTAAAGGATTGGTGCCACTGGCGGAATTTTGGTTTCTTTGACCATGGGGTAAATTCCATGGCACCTAGTCTCCTCAAATCAGATGGGTTCATCTATCTAGCAAGGGCAGAAGGACTATAGCCCACAAGTTGGCAGGGCTGATCAGGAGGGCTTTAAACTAGTTTTGAAGGGGGAAGGGATTGAAACCGAGCTCTCCAGAGATGAACCTAAGGGTCGAAAGGCTGGGCTAAGAGTGAGACCAGCAGCCCAGCTGAAGTGCA
>VYXB01007985.1:953569-1148797 GCA_013397135.1 Pachyramphus minor | reverse complement strand
AGTGTCTTTGAAAAGTTCATAGGCAAAAAAAGGTTCNTCCTCCGTGAGTGCCCATTGGCAAGTCTTTTTTGAAAGGTGAGAAGCCAAAGAAGAGAAAAAACCCATCTTTGCTGTGACTACACTGCAGACAGAAGCACCCAGGAGAAAGCATTTCTAAGCATAAATACTTGGTCATGTAAATGAAAAAGCTCTTTACAAGTTGCCTGTTTAATGAACTCTTATCCAAAGGATCCGTTACAGGTAGGAGCAGCGTGTCCGTCACCGAGGGGGCCGTGTCCCAACCCACTTCCTCGGCCCCACCATGTGTCCATGCCCATCATGCACAGCCACAAATCTTTGCCACAAACAGAGGGGAAGTCTTGAACTTGTGACTTCTCACTACAAAGCCACTTCCTTCCTGACAGCCAGTGGTGATCTGCCATGGGCATGACCCTTTCCACACTCTCTGCTGCTTCTGCTTCTCTTGGGCTTTGGAGAAAGTGCTCTCAAGCAACAGAGGGATTATTTTTTTGTAGCTTTTCTGTTTTGCATTTTATTAGCAGAAACCTTTTGAATTTTTATTACAATATCACAATACTGTATTTTTACAGACATTTCTGAGCTGCTGGTTGCACAGCTCCTTGTGCTATCCCACTTGGGTTGTTATTTTGGTAGAAGATGCTGCTTCTCCCCTGTTGCCTCCTATTTAAAATTTCCATATTATCTATGAGATCCAAAAAATGCGTGCTGGTGCTGCACAGACCCCTGCTTAGATATTTCTAATCCCTGGAAGTGTTGTTTGACTTGGGGCTTGCAGCAACCCTGGTCTCGTGGAAGGTGTCCCTGCCCATGGCAGGGGATGGAATAAGATGAGCTTTAATGCCCCTTCTAACCAAAACCATTCTGCGATTCTGGGATTTCCATCACAAAGCATCAATGTTCTGGTGCAGGGAGCGTCTACCACACCAAGCCCAAGCCCAATTCCATCTGAGGCTCAGGATTGTTCATGGCCACCTTGAAGTACAAATTTGTGCTCAGGCATAAGCTCAGGGCTTCTACCTCATGTCCAAGGCTCTCTCTGCTGAGGGACATTAGGAAATTAGGTAACAAGGCTTTTAAATTCATGGGTTTTTTCAGACTGGTAGAGGGGAGGAGGAATGAAGTGAAGGGAAGAATCACAAGGGTTGTCTTTGTTGCAGTGTTCAGGATGTGGCCCTTCTGCCCTTCCCCTGCCACCCAGATGTTGGTGGGTGCTAGACCTCTATGGCCCTTCATTGCAGCCCAAAATCTGTGGGGCAGATGGGGGAAGGGACACTGTCCAGTTTGGGGGGGGCTGCACAGAGGGGTTACGGAGCAGCCCCACGCCTGCCTCAGTTACGAGGCAATGCACAGATCTGGAAGGGCTTGGGGCAGCGTGTGAGACTGAGCGTGAAGGCGAAGGTCAGAGTGGTGTCTGCTGGTGCCTGGAAGGTGAACTTCTGCAGGAGGACTACGAAGAAGATGAAGAGCTCAGTCCTGGCGAGCTGCTCCCCGGGACAAGCCCTCTTGCCTGAAAAGGAGCAAAAAATAACCCAAAAGAGTCCTGAGTGAGCTCCAGCCACCTCTGAGTTTCCTCTCGCCTGCGCCACCTCGCACAGGCTGCTGCGGCTTTTCTTCATGGAAAGGTTAGGTGGCAATGTTCACCCACACAATCTGCTCAAGCCTTACCCAGAAGTTTACTGCTGAGCAAACTGCGGCTGCTCAGATAGATAGAGAGGGGAAACGGTGAAAAAAACCCAGTTATGCAACTTGTGTGAGAGCAAAAAGGCTTATTTTTTTTATCCTGCAATAACAAAATTGACTTCCCTCCTGCTCCAAGCATCCAGTATTACCAGTGACTGGGATTTTCACTGTGGGGATGGGCTGGAAGCTGGACAGGAGAAGTGCCCCCCTCCTCTACAAACTGTGTCTTGGGGCGAAAAAATAAAAGCATTGCAAAAAGGAAAGCCACCTCCCCATGCATCATCCTACCTGCAGAGAAGGGCAGAAAAGCCTCCCGCCTCCTGTACTGGCCGTTTTCCAGGAAATGTTCAGGATTAAAGGTGTCTGGAGTCTCCCACACATTTTTGTCAAACATTATCGAAGTCAGGCTGGTCATCAGGGTGGTGCCCTGCGAGAGGTAGGGAAAGCAGGTGATTACATGGCAGAGAAGAGCCAGGATGTTGCCAGACTGTGTTATTATTAGCTCTGTTCCACACAGAGCGTAAACTACATTTTCTTAAGGGCAAAACAGTTTGGTTTCTTTTCCCCTAAGCTGTGTAATTAAATGAGGATGAAAGCCTACAGGATTGTTTACTTCTGCATGTCTCTAAGTAGCACTATAGTGTTGATCCACACCTTGAGCTGCTGTAACAGGTGATGTTACTATAAACCAACTTTAAATTGGTAACACTGCATTCCCATACGAGTTTGAAGCAATTTAATCAAATACTTTTCAATCAGTTTGTTTTATTGTGCCTTAAAAAACCCTCAAACTCAATCTGGTTTATCTCCACATCCTCCATCAGCAAGAGAAATAATCTAATCAATGTGGAGGAAAATACTCAGATTTTTTATTTCTAGTTTTCCTTGATGCAACCAGCCATATAGATTGAAGAGGCTAGTTGTATCTAAACCCAATATTTGCTTTATAATTGCAGCAGAGTGTGCATGCAACAATACCCACTATCTGGCTTTAATCAAGTTCTATTTTTAACAGATGATTTTTAATACTCTGTGGAATTAACAAACTCAAATTATTTGCTTTCGCATGTTTCTTGGCCCTCTATTCCCATAATGTGTGGAATATAAAATTATAAAATTTTAAGGGATAAATCTTTCAAAATTGGAAATTATGACCAACACCATAAGGATCTCACAATTCTCCTCTTTAAGGAGTTGAGACCCATAACAGCCCCACACCCTCTACCAGGAGGGCTTATATTTTCTATATAACAGTGATATCTCTGCAAGATCCTGCTGGTTGGTTCCCTTCCAGGTGAGATTTGGAATTTGGGCTGTGAGGACCCTGCTCTGGTAGGATGGAGGCTGGTGGACTCCACGCACTTTGGGCAGGTGGAAGCCGGCCAGGGTGGTGTCGCTGGTGGACATCCTGGGCACCCCCAGGGGCACCACGTTGCCCATTCTCAGGACCTCGCTCAGCACCGCGCTGGTGTAGGGCATATTCTCCTTGTCAGCCATCGTGGGCTGGCGGGACTGGCCAAGCACCGTGTCGATTTCCAGCTGCACTTTCTCTGTGGAGAGCCAAAAAACAAAAACCTGTCTTCATGGAATCACAGAATTTTTAAGGTAGGAAAAAACCTTTAAGACCATTAAGTCAAATCATTAACCCAATACTGCCAGGCCACCACTAAACCATGTCCTCAAGCACCACATCCATACCTCTTTAGGAAGATTTCCAGGGGTGGTGATTCCATCACTTCCCTCTTCCAGCCTCTTCCAGGGCTTGACAACCCTTTCAGTGAAGAAATTTTCCCTAATATCTAATCTAAACTTCCCCTGGCACAACTTGAGGCTGTTTCCCCTTCTCCAATCACCTACTCCTTGGGAGAAGAGACTGACCCCCACCTGGTTACAACCTCCTTTCAGGGAGTTGTAGAGTATGAGGAAGTCTCCCGTGAGCCCCCTGAGCCTCCTTTTTTCCAGGCTAAACACTCCCAGCTCCCTCAACCACTCCTTCAAAAAATTCCCGATAAGATACCTGGTGAACAGGCATATCCAACACATGGCAGAGCTGGGATAACTCTGTTCCCTGAGTTTCACTTATCTAGTTTTGGGCCAAGCAAAGGACCCGTCCATGGTCCTACCCTGGATGTGGGGGTACGTGGCCATGTAGAGCACGGCCCAGCGGATGGCGGTCGCTGTTGTCTCAGTCCCAGTTAAGAACAGGTCCAAGGTGGAGCACAACAGGTTTTCCTCATGGAAATGTGAGTTGGTGTCACCTTTAAACTTAGGAGAAAAACATGGCAATGAAAACTGTTATTAAGGAGGGGATGATACTTTCAAAAACGCAATCCAAAACCAGTTCTATGTAACCTAAATCCTGCTGTTCCTTTATTATCTACCAGCCCTGGACTTGGAAATTTCTAGCTCTTACTTTCACTGAATTTTAAGCCCTATGGACTGTTTTGAAAGACACTCTGGATGCTGTAGAGCAACTCTTGAATGCAGGTAGTGTTTTTAAATGTCAAGTTTCCCAATAGCCTGAGAGCTCTCATATAAACCTGAACGTGTTCCCTGAGAGTCCTCCTACACTATGTAACAGAGTGAAAAAGGGAAGAAGACAAAGTGTAAATACTTTCAAATGGAAAAAAAAAAAAAAAAAGTGTGTTTTCAAAGTGATCAGGTTCCTGCTGTTGCTAGAGTTTGACATGGCAGAGGTAGGGAGGAGAAGGCATGAGGAGTGTGAGGCATAAGCACCCCTGACAAAACAGACTTGAGTCTTCTCTACTCATTCTATGGGTTAATCTTTCAGTGGCTTTAGGCATTTCCCTCCTACCTTTTCTATTTCCCTCAGGTAACAGTCAATATAATCTCCCCCTTCGGACTGGTTCAAATGCTCCTTGTGCTTTGCGATCACACCTTTCACAAAATACTGAAGTTTCTCCCAGTGCCTGAAGATTTTCTTCAAGGGTCCTGGCACCCAGCTCATGACCAAAGGAAAAGCGTTATACAACTGGTGAGAAATCAAACAGAAAAAAAGAGCATTTCCTGAGTCTGAAAAGAGCAGGTATCATAGTTGAGATGATAGGAGAATTTATTAACTCTATTTGCGACCACGAAGAAACGTCAGTTTTGCTACAAAGGTCCAGTTTGTGCAAATTTACTTATACAAATGTAAACAAGTACAAACAGGATAAGAATGTCGCAATTGTTTACTGCTGATAAAATTCTCTAATTGCACCAAATGTGAGGTGGCCACAGATGAGGTGAATGCAGATCAGCTCTTTAGTGCTCTCATGGAGGGGACAGAGATCAGACCTGACCCATGGTATGTGGCCATGCAGAAACTACATTTACATTGTTCTTTTGCTATGTAATGCATAAGATTGGTTTTACAATCCTGTAGTGGTTTTTTTCCCCATGTGCAAAATTATTTTAACTTACTTCCTTGCTTTCCTGATAGATTTGTGTATGTTTCCAGTCTAATGTAGAACAATACTTTTGGTCATTTTTCTTATAATGCGACTTTTTCTACAGGGAAACAGCACTTTAGAAACTCCAGTTTCTGAGCTCTTACACACAGCTGAAGCTAGAAAAACACCCATCTGTCTTTACCTGGCCCCAGGAACTTCCAATGAGTAGCAGTGTTTCAGCCAGTAAGTGCAGTAATTCCTGGAAACAGTTGTCATGGTAGTCGAAGCGGTTCCCAAAAGTTATGGAACAGATGATGTTTGAAACAGCACTATTAATTTTGTAGTGAGGGTCAAATGGTTGTCCTGGAGGAAATAAAATGAAAGGAATTGCCTGAAAGGAGGTTTTAGCCAGGTGGGGATCGGGTTCTTCTTCCATGTAGCACGTGACAGGACAAGAGGAAGTGGTCTCAAGTTGTGCCAGGAGAGATTAGATTGTATATTGGGGAAAATTTCTTGACTGAAAGAATGGTCAGGCTTTTGCTTTTTTTTTTTTTTTCTTTAAAGTCTCAGTCAAAACCACAACTCTATCACAGCTGTAAAGTTGGGGTGAGACCTCACCTACTTATCACCCATGGTGATGCTAAAGGCTTCAGCTGGGTGTTGAGGTACCCACCAACATCATCACTTCCACCATCCCATTGAAGGTTAGGCCTTCTGGGCCATGATATCCTTTCCCTAAGGACATCCCCACCTGTCTCCAGCCCAGGCTGCTGGCAGACACTGACATTGGCACAGAGCTGCCCAAGCAGGGTTTGAAACACCAGGGAAAAAAAACAGAAACAGGCTTTGAAACCAGAGAGAACAATCAGAAGCATGCTGTGCTATGGCTGTTGAGTTCGCATGCTGCAGCACGTTTGGACCCTCAACGCTTAGCCCAGTGCAGGGAGCTCAGGACTAACCACACTGCAAAAATACCATTGCACTGGCCTTTAGCTGAAAGAAATCAAGTGAGATGGGGGAGATTACTGTGCCCACTGTAAACTCCAGCAACAGCTCATATGGCCCATAGACATGAAGCACATTTACAAGAGTGTGGTGTGACACTCATCTGCACTCCCTGGGAGGGATGTTGAGCAGACACCATCATCTCCCAGGACACATTTCAGCAGCCTGGAGAGCTCCTTGCTGTGATATGAGAGACTAATCTCAGTAACAAACTCAGCCCAGCCCTGAGCTGCTGTTTCTGCACTGGGGAGCATCAC
Source organism: Pachyramphus minor (assembly GCA_013397135.1). Lineage (NCBI taxonomy): Eukaryota > Metazoa > Chordata > Aves > Passeriformes > Tyrannidae > Pachyramphus > Pachyramphus minor. The sequence continues at coordinate 1,142,442 of VYXB01007985.1, read as the reverse complement.
TTGGAAATGCAAGGCACTCTGCACAGACTGCTGATCTCTCCACTCTTCAAGAAAGTAATTAAACTGGGCTGGTGCTCAGATATCAGAGTGATGGACATGATCACTATTTGTCATTGCTAATGGGAAGAAAGGCCCAAACCAGCAGCTTAATTAGTTTATTGATTAGGAATATAAAGGACTATAATCAATTGGCAACATGGAGTATTTGGCCTGTTCAGTGCAACAGCAATTAAATGGAGCAAGTTTAGTATATAATTTCACAATTCCTATTTAGATCTTTCTTGTTTACTATATATAGGTCCATAGAATTAGCTCAACCCATCTGCTTCTATTTAAAACTGAAGTGCAACATCACCCATGTACCAACATACAAATTATTCTTACTAATATCCCTCTGGCAGTTTTTAAAAGCTGGACCATAAAAGAGCAAAACACACACTTCATCTTTGTGTGACACAAAAGGAAAGCCTGACTAAACAAGTTTTAAAATACTTTGCAAAACCAAGGACAAGCAGAGGTTAACTAAGCCTCTGAGTGGTAGTGCCTGATAGTGTTTATTCCTTTGCAGAATACAAGAGACTCCTTCTTAGCCATATAAACATGCATGTTTTAATAACTACCTACTATGTATTTGCTTGATATTAATAAGGAAGAACTGAAATAGGAGGTCTGAGGTTTAAAATAAGTGCTAAAAGGCACAGTCTGGAAGTGTAAGATAGAGATTTGAGCTATTGAAGAAATGTTTTGCATGTTAGGAGCTGTGCCGGGGTAAGGGTTTTACTGCTCATTGTTTACTTAGCTGGAAGCTCTGAGCACAGTGCTGTATATTAACCCCTCACCTTTCTCCTCCTCAATCGTCTCCACGAGGTACCGGCTCTCCTCTTGCACTTTTTCCTCAAAATTTACAGCAAGGCTCTTCAGTGTTGCTAAAACAAACTTCCTCTGTTGCCTCCATATGTGCCCGTTTGAAGATATGAGCCCTATAGGTGGAAAAAACAAGTGAACAAACCTCTCTCTGGGTCCTGTGTGAGCATTAGGATTCAGAAACAGCCATTCATCATGAACAAAAACACCAGACCAAAGCAAACAAAGCCCATAGACATGGAAAAATTATGTCTTTGCCTGGGAATTAAAATTCAAGAGCAATTGGCTTATGCTAAAGATCTTTAGCTTCATAGATTTGCTTTAATCTGCTACTTTGTCATTTTGCGTGGGAAAAAAAGGTGTAAGCCAAAATACTATGAGCACTATCACGCTGCTGGCAGAGCTGCAGGCAGGAGCACCACATCCCATCTCTGGAGCTGTATGCAACTGAGGGAGAAAAAATAAAGGAGAAATTAAAACCAAGGGAAAAACTCTTCAAATATATCATTTGCTGGGAAGCTTGAATTTATTTCTCCTCTTTCATCAAGCCCTGGCTTTGATCCTATCCTCATCCCTGAAATCTCAGAGAGATTAAAACATACTCCTGGGAGATTTTTAGTCTGAATTCTAATCTTGCCTTCCCCAGTGTAGTTCACAAATGTTGAATTAAATCTGTTCCTTTCACTCTAATTGTTATCATTCCAAATAGATAAAAGATTTGTCCCCAACTCCTGGTACCTGTGCTTACCAAAGCCTTTGAATATTTCTTGGAGGAGTGGAATATTTGGCCGATCAGCAAATATTTCAGCCTGGTGGACAAGAGCTTCTCTCACCATCTGGTACCCATTGACAACCACAAAAGTCAGACTTCCAAACTGCACACTGAAGATGTTCCCATACTGACCAGTGAGCTGAAAGAGAGATCATTGCCCTCTGAGATCAACAACATGGGGATTTTCGAAATTCATCTGGACAAGACCTTGAACAAGGGGATCTAACTTCAAATTTAATCCTACTTAAATCAAGAGGACTTAAGAAAATCCCCAACCCAGGCCTGCAGGCCCCATCCAATCTAAACAATTAAAAGAAGGCTGGAGAAGGTACAAAAAGAGCTGGAGAGCTGTAGTGTGGGACAGATGGTTTGCTTATATTTATTAGCAGGTGTGATCTGGGTTTCACCAGGTGTTTGCATCAATTTAACTTGTAAGAAGGACATGACTTGCTTTGTAACCGATAGGCATCTGCTCAATGCCTGTTCACGGAAAGAGTACCAAAGGTGGAAGCACCACCTGGGTCACCACACTCAGGCTCTTCCTGCTGAGGGCAAAGTAAAACAAATTATCCCTTTCGTCAGCTTTGTGTTTAAAGTAGAGTGGCTTCTCCAGCTCTCCCACTTAGAAGGGGGCTCCAACTGCTTATGGCTAGAAATGTACTTCTAATTTTAAGCCTGAATGCATTTATGTCCAAATTATAGCCATTTTCCTTGCATGAACTCTGCTAATCTTAGTGTCTCCTCCCTGATGTATAAGAGCAAAGGGCAGTCACATCATCTCTCTGCCAAGGAGCTCATCCTCTTCTCATATGAGTATACCTGGAAAGGCACATACAATCACCCTGAACTGCTGTGGTGACTCGTGAAACCATCCTGGGACCAAATGGGTGTCTCAGTGATTGTGTGTGCTTGAATGAATGGGATTAATGTTCTTAATAATAATTATGTGTATTGACAAAATATTCTGAGCTTGCTGCCTCAGCCTTCCCCAAGGGTACCCTCGGGGGACATCTGTGCTAGTAGCGTGTGAAAACCCAGGGTAGATAAGCTGGTGTCAGCCTGCTAAGTAAAAGCAAGAGATAAATAGTCACCAGAAAGGATATTTGCAGCCAGCAAGTCAGAACTTCTCCCACCTTTTCAGAGAGACATACTCAGCATGTATAAAATATCTCTCCTTTGTTGGCTTTGATGAGAGTCAAAGCTCTGGAAACCTTTCAAGAGAAATCACTGCCTCTTTCTGCAACACAGAAGCCACAGGGCTGGTTAATTCAGGGTCTGAAATGTTTCTTTCAGATGTAATGGGGCAAATTGTTACGCCCTGAGTAAAGAAAATTTCCAGAGGTGATCCTGACAGTCTCAACAGTTCATTTCTCACATAGCACTTGCTGTCTGTCCCCCAGCCTGGCCCAGCCCTTCCTGGGCTCCAGAAGAAAATGGTCATGGTCCGATGGGAAGAAAGAGGAGGAACATGTAGGTCTTCCTCCATCATGCGTTTCTTTTCCATTGGACCTTCCTACTCCCATGGAAGAGGAGGTGATAGTGAGAGATAAAACCAGCAAGGGTCATCTATCATACGTGGTTATTATATAGATAGTCCTTCAGAGTCTGCCTTTCTTTCTTCCAAGTTTGGTGACAAAAGTCATGGAAGAGGTAAGATATCGTTAGTAGGAGAAATGTCCATGGAGCTCTTACCTTCTGCAGTGCAAGATGGAGGGGCTTCTTTAAATCCACAAAGGTTCCTACGACAGGAAAGAGCTGTGGCCCTGGAGGAAAATTCCTGGGTCGTCTCTTTTTCACAAGGTCAATAATCAAAAGAAGCAAGAGCAGAAATACCAAAAGCATCCGACCATTCAGCTTTTCCAATAGAGAAATCAAATCAGACCAAAACTGAAGCTCCATCTTGGCTGATGAACTCACAGGTTTCCAACCCAGGAAGGGACACGATTCTGATGTTACGTTTGCTAAACCAGGAGTTAGCAAGGACTGGAAAGGAAACAAAACAAGCTAAGACTCTGGTAGCTTTCTGAGGACAGGACTTGCCATTGACGAGCTGCTTTCCCATGTGCAGCTGCTGCCAGATGTCCTGCTGAATAACTAACTGTGAACACCAGGACCTCCAAAAACAACCCCAAAACCTCAAAACATTAGGCCAGCGAAAAACAATCTTGCAAACCTTTTGTTTACATTTCTGTCAACTCCCTACTTTTCTTACAGAAGAGCATTCCTCCGTTTTTCCCTGGACAAGGGGGCCCTTTATACAGATGGGATTATCAGGATGGCAAACATTTGAGGTAAGGTTACTGATTAGCAGCTTACTTGGGTAATTACATATGGTGGGCGTTGCATAGGTTCGGAAACGGTGAGGCATCTGAGGTGATGGACAACACACAAGGGGCTAAGAGGCTGATCCTATTAAGTGCTAAGCACCCTCTGCAAAGAGCTGGATGCCATCAGTTCTCACCAAAGCCTTCACAGCTTTGTCAGAGCCATCAGGTGAGGTTCAGAGAAGGGAACCACAGCAGGAGCCCGGGGCTCTCCCAGCCGCTTAAATGACAGCCAAAGGAGCTTTATTTCGAGAGTGAGAAGACAAACTTGTGCATTTGCCATGAGATTGCAACTTATGCATTTAAACCTCCTGGGTTTTCTGAAAATCTCCTTTGAATTAAGCTTCATGCTGTCCTGCGGGATGGCTGCAGTGCACTGACAATGACCTCTGTGACTGGGAATCAATCTCATGTCACCTGCTGATACTTTAGCTACAAGTTGCTTCCAGCTCCTTTTTTTTTTTTTCTTTTAATGAATTTACTTGCAAACAATCTAAATTTATACCAAAGCAAAGCAGTCAGTAACGAGTTTTCAAATTATTTGCCTAGAAGTTACAGTGAGGAATTCAGAAGGATGGTAAATTTTTCTTGTCATGGAATCCCAGAACGGTTTGGGTTGAAGGGAACTTAAAGACCATCTAGTTCCAACCTCATTGCATGGGCAGGGAAGCTATGTCTTCAGTATTTTTCAGAAAGCTTTGATTTTCTGTAAAAAAAGAGTAAATTTTCATAGGAAACCATCATTGGGGAAAAAAATGGGCATTCTCTAGTTTTTCGACATTTTTACAAACTTTGTTGTCCATGTCTTTCTTTGCCTTAGAAGCACACACAGGCTGTATGATAGACCTGCATTTCAGCTGTTGCAGGGGTCCTTTTTAAGAGCAATACCTATTTGCAACCCATCCTTCTCTCTTTGAAATATTATTTACAGGTTCCTGGATGGGATTAAACATCAAATGGGGAGGAGCAGAGGGACAAACACTGCACATCACTTGTCTATAAAGTGTATTTTGCATGTCACCATGGCACAGCTGCGAGCAGCGGTGGTTAGACATGCTGTGCTTCTCCCCATGCCAATGCACCAACCCTCGTGTTCCAGCCTTCTTGGTGTGGCAAGCCAAGCCTCGCTTACCAGAGGCTAAATCAGGATAGCAGGCTCATGCTCTTCATCCTGGCGTCGGGGAGATGACTCGGTTGGTGGAGGTGTCAGCCTACAGCATGCTCAGAGGGACTGTGATGATAAGGCGTCAACTTCTGCTAGCCCAGTTTCACTCCTCTGTTCCTCGCTATGCCATATGATTTGTCAGCATGCACACAGAGTGCAGATCCCTCTACCACTTGTGGCTGCTGTGAATCGGGCTACGTGCAAAGCCAAGGTGTTAATGTGTTCTTCTGGGTGGTGTTGTGGGGGTGGATGCATCGTGGTTGACAGAAGAAATGTTATTTTTAGCAGGAGGAGCACATTTTGCATGTACTCACATGTGTCTTGTCAGTCACAAACCTCAAGCCTATTCCTTTGCCTTGAAGTTTCACATGTCCAAATGCATCCCCTCACAAAGTTCTTAACACACCAGATTTACTAAAAATTAGGGAAGAGCATTCCAGTATTACCAGGGCTCTCCTAACCTTGGCAGACAATAACACCAGCGTGTCATCAGAGTGTGTTGCAATGATGCTATTTTGGGTCCCAGGCTTTAGTCAACTCAGTGCTCAGCATGTGGTGATGTGCAGATCCCCAAGGCACAGAGGAAGTGATGTCACTGCAGTGCCTGGGCAGTGCAAAGGTGTTGGACAACTCTGATTTTTGCAGTGTTGATAAGACCCTTCCTGGTCTTATCAACCTGTTCCTCTGGTCAGCACCACGAACACAGGAACATCAGTCTTTTGTGGTCCAAAAAACCAAAATTTGAATTAACATGAGGATGAGAACTCACACCTCTAGCAGGGAACAGGATGTAAACCCACCTTCCCCCAATTTCTCCGTGAATACCTTCTCTGACCCCAGTACACGACTTTTGACCACCTCACCTGAGCTCCTGGATACCATGTAGATAACTTGTGCCATATTGCATGGACACAAACACGATCACTGCTTGAATATTAAGGCATCTTGAACAGCCAACAGACAGAAATTGGCCCATATGCTTTGTACCTTCTTCTCTGGCTAGATGTCTAACTGTGTGCAGAAGGTTTTGAAACACAAAGAGAAACATTCTGTTAAAAATGCAATTACCATTTGTTTTTCAAGATAGAGTATCCCATTATTTTTTCCAGAGAAGTGAAATTCAATAAGGTTACAACAGAATGTAGTCCAACAGTTACCGTACTTTCAGAGCATTATTTAAGCTACAGAATTTCTTAATGATTAGAAACATATGTAGGAAAAATCACATGCAAAATGAAATGACTGGAGACAATTTTCCCCAAAAACACTTTTTTTTTTTCAGGCAAGTAACAGCTCATCCACCACTGTGGTTCCATCCATCATACTGGAGGTGTGAGACCCCCACCAACCCTGGGAGCCATGTGCTCAGGTCACATCAACAAACAGGCTCCAGAGAAGTCCAAGGACCTATCCTGACTTACACCAAGGAATATTTTGCTATTTCTTCCCTCTTTGTGTCAGTCCCAAAGGAACAGGCAATTTTCACCATGGGCAAGCTGGTGAACTACAGCAACTGCCCCAGTGAGTGTCTTAAGGCCATATCCCAGAAAGTTTTCACACAGGTGCAGCTGCTGTGTCATGATTCAGTGGAATTCAGTGAATCTTCATGAACCTGGAGTCAATGACAACTGTGGACACTCATTTTGCTTTAGGATTTACTTTACTGGATCAAATGAAAAGATTTGTGATTTCAGAAAGTTAGGAATGGGGAGTGCTGGATCACCCAAACCTCCTGGAGCAAGCTCAAGAAAGACATGGTTGAGCTCACTTCTTAAGCTTAAGTTCCCTGCTTGGGGTGATTTCACAGGGACAAAAGGACTCCCATGGGAGCTCAGGGCTCAAATATATCTAGGACTTTGACTCCAAGCCCCAGAATAAGGGAGCCAAGTACATATTCGTTGCTGTGCATATGTGGTGGATACTGAAATACCTACAGTTTTGCATCTTCTCCCTCTCCTTCCTCAGGCAGACCAGATGTATATATTCTCTAGGTTTTCCTGGGACCATAGGCCTCTCACCTGTACCCTCCTGACCACAGCAACATTTCCAGCACTCAGGACTATAAGACAGGGAGCTGTCACCAGGAATGGGTAAAGTGAAAGTGAGGCATTATGAGCAGTGTGAGTAGACCTACAAAGTGTCCCACTGTGCCATCTGGGAAGGATCCCAGAAGACAGGATGCTCAGTCCCACTCTGTAGCAGGCCAAAATGTCCATTTTCTGCTGTGGTGAAGAGTTTGCGTTCAGACTTGTCAGCCAGATAATTAGATGTGAGTAGCACAAAACACTGCAGGGAGCACTCCCTGTGCTCCAGGACCCTGGATCACCCCTGGCTTTTTGGTCTGTTGGCCAAGATTTTATTCCCTTCCTATCCAGGAGCTGTGCTGCCTTTGCCAGCACCGCGCTGCGCCGCCCCGCACGGCAGAGCCCAGACGGACGCATGGAATGAGATTTGGGGGTGCCTGGTGCTTCCCCCCGAGGGGGCCGAGCCCGAGGCACTGCCGGCGGCAGCCGCCCACCATCCCCCTGGCAAGGCTCTCCCACCGTCTGCCGCAACCTGGCACAGCCGGGGCTGCAACCCCGGCTGTTCCGCACGGGGCGGCTTCCCGCATCCCAGCCCTTCCTCCGGCTTCCCACAAACCTCCGGAATACTCTCCCTTCTAAGGCGCACCTTTTCAGTATTCACAGAGAAGAGTATAGTCACATATTCCTCTCAAAGCCACAAGGACTTGACTAGAGCTAAAATGTCATTTATGTACATATCACAAGCGTTTTTCTAGGCACAGATGTCTTTCTGGTGCCAATATGCTGTTTATGTACTTATCTGTCACAAGCACATGTCTACATACATATGCCCTGCTGGCAGAGGCACAGAGCATTTTGAAACTCTTATTAGACTGCTAATGAATAATACGCATACAAAGGAGAAAACAGAAGGTGGGTCTATCAGGAACAGCCTCTTTCTTAACTACCTTTTAATTGTAGGAGAGGAAGAAAAGAGATGAATTTTGATATGTTGGCATCTGTGAGGGCCTGCTTAGCAGCATCCAACTCCATCATTTTAAAAGTGGATTTTTCACAGGTTTGGGTATTGGGGGTGGGGGGGGAGGATTTTTTTTTTCCCTCTTAAAAAAAAAAAAGCCACAAAATTTTGACACTGAGAGTATTGCAAATCCTGGTGCCAATGATGTACGATAGTGTGATTGTCACCATGGAATGCTGAAAAGCCCGAGCAGCTGTTTGGCATATTGACAGTGCGAATTCGGAGCGTTTTAAATGCAAATGACAGTATTCAATTGATCGCAGGAAAACAATGGGTCATAGCCTTACCTTTCCTTGGCTATGCTCTGAATAATCAGGCTGCAAATCCATGCACAATAGGGATATTGTACACGTTCTGGGGATTTTGTTCCCCGTACATGGGGATCGACATGGTGCTTCTTTTGGGCAGAGCTGAAATAGAGGTGCCGCTGCACCGTCTCCTGCATCTCGCTGGGGTGACGTGGGGAAAAGGGCATAATTTGCTCCAAATCCACCGCGTCCTAAGTGTCAGCCTATTTTTCTTCACTTCCATCCTTTTTTGCTTGCTCTTTAATCATTCCCAAGGGTGGCTGGCTTTCTGCCTGACTTGTCTCCATTATACCCTGCTGCAATCAATATGGCAAGCAGAAATCAGCAGGAGAAGACATGTTCTGCTCCCAGTGAGAGCTGGTGGGAGGGAAGGAGATCAGGTCAGCCAGCTGCAACCCCAGCCCGGCAGGCAAGTCGAAATCCAGCCGAAAAAGCTGCCACTAGACGGCTGGGTCCTATTTCCTTCATGGTGCCTCCTACCCGGCAGCGAACAGCAGGTGAAGTTCTTCCTCTTTTTCCAAGCCCAGGGAGGGCAGCCAGGAAAACTTGGCCCTGGTAAAATTTACACTGAAAGTTGCTTTGTTTTTTGTGGGTTTTTTTGCACTTGGTGGTTCAGGTAGGTTAATGCTGGTTCAGGTCGCCAAGGTTGGCCATATTAAATTGAAGGCAGCCATTCTCAATTCTGAACATCTCTAGCCTTAGATTATTGTTTTTAAGACCCACATTTCTTTCAAAACAAATTCAAAAACCATACAGAAGTGGTGTGGGTGAGGGCATCACCCAGACAGTACTCTCTGCCCATGGGTTTATCTTATACATATGTGACATCTCCCTCCAAGAATTTTAACTTTGTGAATTTCTGCCCTTTCCTTAGTTTGTAAGCCTGAAAGGGCTTTTCAGGGTCCATTTCATTCCTACAAGCCTCTGATTGTATCTAAATTGTATCAGTGAGCAGTGCTTTTCTGTCCCTTGTTCTTCCATCCACCTTTCTGGTGTTTCAGTCTTAAGCACTTTGGGTCAAGCACAGTTTTTTGGATCTCCTTGGTGTGTGGGTTATGTGCTCTGAGATATTTCTGAGTGCTTATGCAATACAACCACTGTACAAATAGCACTGCAGTTTCCAGAGCAGTTGCTGAGATGTCTGCAAGATATCCATGGACAGATTGGCACCTGGAATCAGAAGGGTGAGTGGAACATCACAAATGGCTGATGCTCCTGTGCCGTCTGAATGTAGAATCTATGTGAGGGCACCAGAAACTGCCTTTTCCAAGGAATTTGCCAATCAGAAAAAGTTCTATTCTAAAAGGACAGGTTCATGAGGAGTTAGAACTGGAGACCACATGGCTAATGTCATCCATTCATGGAGTCCTGTTAGAAAGCTCCACAGTTTTTCAGGCTTTTCCAAGCTTGCTCCGCAATCCCAGATGACCATACTGCCTAGGTGCAAAAATCAAGGGATTGTATGACTAACTTACACCTATTTCACCATTCAACCTTTCCATCTCTGAGGGAAGGCAATGAAGAAGACCCAGCATCATTATTACCTTTCCCTTCCTAAGATAAATCTGTTTACCTGTAAAACAGATGCATTAAAAACCAATCAGCCAATAAAAATAATTAGTTACAGCATAGGCATGTGATTTGCTCAGCCTCTGGAACTGGGTAATGTCTTGCTTAGCTTGAACTCCTTGCTGATGGATGCTTGGTGAAAGGTCTTGGAGACGATGTACTCAGCTAAACGCTGGGGAGACAGAGAGTGATTACTACAGAGAGACATTGCTCAAGTCAGCTCTGCAAGAAATTCATCACCAGCAGCATTGGCACGACACATGAGCAGCAGCGTATGGAAACTGAACTGTAAAAAGTAACAAAATCAGGGAACTAAGGGAATGTTGCGTACCGTGAGTGTGGGGGAATGCATCATTTCCCGGAGGGAGAAATATTCTTGGTTAGCAGGCTTTTGTTTTGTTATAGGAAATACTTGGATGAGGGAATTTAGCTGTGAACACAGAGCCTTTGTTTTCTGGGAACAAAGGGAACCAAACCAACACAGGTTGGTAATGGATAAACTTTATGTGCTGAGCTGGAGAGTAAAGCCTTGAGCTTGCAATAAAACACACAGGACTGGCCTCTTGTGCCTAAAATCCCATGGCCCAAACAGCTGCCCTTGGAGGGAAGTTTATAGCTCATTTCTGCTTATTGGCCAGAAGACCACACTAAAATAAAGCCACCACCAAGAGCAAGAGGTGCAAGAGGCTGCTTTAAAAGGCTTCTCCCCCTCCCAAACACGAGCATGTCTGAGCAAGATGCTCTTGATAAACCTTTAAAAGAAGGAGATGTGACCTTTACTTTGGAAGGCCAGTGCTGGCTCTGAGTCTTTCTAGGAAAGTCCTCCTGCACTGGAGCCAGGAATTGGGGTCTCCTCTGCCCCAAAGGCTTTCTGTGACCCCTTTTACATGAAAGGTGGAGCACAAGAAGTCTTGAAAAGCTCATGAACACCCAACAAAGTGTTGAATTTCATGCTGAATGTGACAAAATCCCTTATTGTTTACAAGTAGTTTAGCACATCTGGAACGAAAAAAAAGATGCCTTGTCTTCAGCTAAATGGAGGGTCTGATCTCATCCTACCAGAAGGAGAGGAGTAACAATAAAACAACTCCACAATCGTCCCTTGCAATGACAGGACTAGTAGAATTTTTCCAGTCCTGCTGGCAAACGGTAGAAGGCAGAAGTCTTGTGGAGGCAGAAAGAATGAAAACAAAATGTCTTGCAAAAAGCTAGAAAACTTTCCCAACCGCAAGATTTACAAGCTTATTATTAGTTCCCCTCTCCTAACATAAAAAGAGAAATTTAAAAATTGTAGATTAACACATTTTTGGATATCTTCCAAGCTCTCAATTCCTCTGCTTAAAGGATTATTTTGACAAATCAAAGATCACTTTTTGGGTGGCCTGGAGAGACGTGAATCTGTGTTCTTTCTGTAGCAAAAATGATCACTTATAGAAGGATGCTTAGTTGTGCCTCAGACAAATACAGAGGCAAATCCAGTCCAGCTCCTGATCTAACTAAGAGGCAGTTTAAGAACAAATCACATCACTGTGAAAGAAACAATTGTCTTTGAATGGAAATAAAAATAAAAATAAATATATATTCACTTAAAGGCAATCTTTGTAATCAGGTTGAACAAAACTATGAGGCTGGAGGAACAGATGGGAAAATGGAACAAACAGATGGAAAAACTCTATTTCTGAAAAAAATAATCTATTTGTAAAGCTATAGCTACTTTGAATGAATGTTTCAACATTAGGGAGCTGAGGCATCAGAAAATTCATAACAAGGCCATAAATTCTTACATCTGAGATCAACAGGATGGCAGGTCTTTTAGGCAGGTGAATAAGGTGCTTCACAAATAGCCATGTACATTATTTATCCATACTTAATGCCTCCATCCACATGGATACTTTGCTGCCCTTTAAGGCTGTATCTTATTTACTTTACAGTTAAAAATTATCTTTTAGCTTTCATTAACCATCACTGGTTAATATATTAAAAGAAAAGAAGCAAGTTCACCTTGCTTTCTGTCTCCTAATCGCAGGAAAGAAATGAGCCTGAGCTCACCAGCATCATTAGAAAAGTCCTACAAGCAAGAAGGTGAGAAGGAGTGAGCACCATGGCTCAGTTCACTGACTTGATGGGGAAGTAAAGGCATCTCTGGTAAATGCCTCCTATTCATCCAGCTGTTCCTGGTCAGCTCTCTGAGTAGTTACTGTGGGGAAGATCGGGAGAAAAAGAGGGAGGAAAGGTCTGGTGCTAGACAGACTCCAGGAGGAAACCTCACTTGCAGCAACAAAACGATGCATGGGATGAGATGCAGCCTTACAGTAAAACTTGCGTAGTGTGTTTTAGTCAAAGAACCATCACCTGGAGAAATAAATCCAGTGCACGTTTCACAGAATATTCCTTGGTGAAGATGGGTGAGATACAGGAAAAAATTTTCCAGCCATGGACCAAGTGTCCAGAAAGTCTCCCTGGAGTAAATGAGTTCAGCAACCTCCAAGCAGTGAATAGCATAAGCAAAACCAAAAATGCATTACAGAAAATGCTAACTTACTCTGAGATGGGTAGTTTGGGCTGGGCAGGCAGTGGTAATAGGTGCTGTTTTATGATCTTGGCTTGGATCCCTCCGAATTGCAGCTCTTCACAGCTGTGAGAAGGGACAGTGGAAGTGCTCCAGCTCACTGGGGAGATGCAAAGATTGGGTTTTTGACTGTGTTCATTCAGCAGTGTGGAAGTAGAAAAAGATGTTCGTTTTCAGCCGAGGGACTGGGATGAGGATATGGTGTTGGGAACCCATCTGACAACTGTTTCGCTCCCTTTCTTATTTCAGGTCATTTCTTTTAAGTCAGTGCAGAGCTTTTAAGGACTGTGTCCCATATCTGGGTCTTAGCAGATTTGCCCACATGTTTTCCTGTGTGTCTCTGGGACTCATAAAAGCGTCTTTAGTGCTCAAGTAAGTTCCCCTTTGAGAAGGGACTGTCAAAGACAGGCACTAATGTCATTAGGAGGTTACAAGGGGGAAACAAGGGAGAATTTGCTACAGATCCTCATTTCCATAATCTTGCCTTGGCATCCTCGTTTGTCAGTTCTTAACCTCAATTCCTTAACCTCCAAATCTGTGGAGTCGTTGAGCTTGGGGATTTGTCTTCAAACTGATTTCAAGTTTTAGGCAATCTAAATTAGGCTCTCTGTGACAGAAGACAAAACTTGGTCTTTGCACCCAAATGTGAAAGACAGGCCCAGAGTGCAAGTGAAATCTTGCAATAATTTTTTCAAACCATCTGCCCATCTGCAGTCCCAGAACAATATCAGTTCGGTGCTGCCTTCCCTCTCTCTCTCACAGGAATAAAGAAATTACCATAAACAAAGCAGATCAAGGGTCTTTTTAAGCCAAATACAGCCAAGACACATTGCTTTAGAAAGGAGCAGGAGGGGAAAAAAAGAGCTGCCGGGAAAGTTTCTTCCTAATTCCCATTAACTCCAGTTTGGCTAGTGATGCTGGACACTAGAGTGTAATTTGGATTGGATGGTGCTGTGTCCCTCTCCATGGGTGCTCTGCTTCCAAGGTGTTTCTATGGCAAACAAAAGTGATCACCACACATGCAAACATGCACACACACACAAAAAAGAAAAAAAAACAAAAGGAAAAAAGACTGCAGAACTGCTCCTTAACTATGTAGAGGAGAGAGAATACAAGAAAACAGGGAAATTAGGCTGAACACAAAGAGCCTTTTGGTCTCTCAGGCCATTTCTGCATTGCACATGGCAGTCAAACCCCTGCCTGAATCATGCTATTTATTTCAGGGAGTAGAGCCATTGTGAAAAGATGCATTTATTTCCCAGAGTGTGCTCTGGGTTAGAGAGGCTACGGCAAACTGGCAGGGCAGCTTGGCACAAGGCTTTTCTGGAGCAGCAGGTAGAGATGAACAACGGGAGCTGGACCAGTCCCCACATGATGGGGAAACAGGGGAGGCAGAGAGATTAAATAATTCAGTGTATGTGTTGATGTGATGCATGGAAAAACACTGCCAGAAGTCACAAAGCTAAATGCTCATGTGCCTTTTCAATGGATCAGAGAGCAGGTTTTGGGGGTAAAGAGAGAGAAACAGGCACATCCGTGTTGGGGAGCAGCTTGTGCAGTGGTGGCTGCAGAGAGGCTGCCCCCGAGGTGCTGAGAGGGGGAAGGAGATCTGCGGGAGCCTCAGCCTCATTATTTTTATGTTCAGCTGCCTAATTACTACGTGTCAGCTGTCTGTTGGAAGGAACGATGTACTGCAGCCTCTCGTTTGGGAATTTATAGTGATTAATGGGCCTGGAGGGAATGACTAACGAGGAAATGTTAGAATTAGTAAATATGCATCACCGTGCAATGAGTAAACTGAGGGACATGACAAATGAGCCCAAGTATGTGAAAGATGTAAATGTTACAGAGGGACAGCCTTTGGGAGGCCTTGGGGACCCGCAGGAATGGAGAGGAACTGGAGGATGAGAGCAACACACGTGTGAGCCCATGCATTGACAACAAACCAAGTGAGAAGGACCCTCCAAAGCTATACAGACCTGGAGAAACAAACTCACTCTGGCACAGCACTGTAACAGGACTGAAGCCCTGTTTCCCTATCTGTTGTCTCCTGTGGAGCACAGAAAAGAGCCCTGCGTTGGGTGATCACAGCAATCAGTTCCCACTCCAGGACCTGGACTTAGGTACTGCAAGACCAAACCCACTCAGTTTATACTTTTTATGTGTAGAAATTGTTTTCAGCTTGACTTGTTCAGAAGAATTTGTTTACTAAATAACAGCTTTGCTGCATGCCAGGGACCTGTAGCTGGTCCAAGACCCATGTGAAGTAACACCTGCAGCTTCAGTCTTACAAGCAAGGACAATAGAAAACAGGGTCCTGGATTTGGGGGCTACTTTCATTATATTTCGTATAAGAGAGATTTATAACCCCCCAGAATTACAGCATGCAGGTGTTTTTTAATGCCTGGCACTTTAATACTGTAACTCTTGGAAAAATGCTACTAATTTCAGTAAATTTATTAAAACCTCTAAAACCATTCAAATGAACAAGATTAAGGAAGAAGAGCAGCTGTCTTACTTTTTTGGTCTAACATCTCATTGATATCATCTGGCAAGCACTGGTCTGCTACATCTGCCTATTGACAGCATCTGCAGGTGAGAACGTTCCTTGAGCAGTGTAAGGTAAATCTTTGTTGATGTTGCATTCTTTGTAAGAAGAAATTCAAACCTCAGATTCAAATGTTCCTGAGTTTTGAGTCATGAAAATCTAGAATTATATATCCTATGGACTACTGAAATTTGGTCTCATTTGCACCTACCAGATCAAACCCCTCGTTCCATGTGGCTTTTCCATTTTATTTCCAGCACAGCAACATTATTCAAATTTTGCCCAATTGAAAGATGCAGCTGTTTCTATTTTTGGTGCATCCCTGTTAGAGAATAGGAATCAAACAACAATTCTGCACTGTGTTTGGAGATCAGTAATATTCCGTCTGTAAGATATTTTTCACTCACTGGAAACAGAAGCAATACCTTAGGTGCTTTTGCCCTTTAAATACTGCAAAGCAGCTGTAATGTTATGTTTTCCCCATAATAGACATTTCTGAAAGCTGAGGTAATTTTCAGAGAACATATCTACATCATAGCTAGGGCTGTAGTGATGGAATAGATAATTTTCCTTTTCCAGAATTCCTCGATGCAAAAGGAGAATTATTTATGCGGGGGGTGGGGGAACCCCCCACAAAACAAACAAACACGTCCCACCCTGTTACAATCTGCTTAAACATTGAAGGAAGAACTTCAGATTCGAATATGCCCCTGAGCAAAATTAAAACTCACATAAATTATCTGTTGATATCAAACCCGATGTTTTTATTTTATTAATTGCAAAGAGATGCAAAGAGGAAAAAATAAGAAAAGGTTGGAAAAAGCTAAGATTACTTTTGGAAGCATAGGAAGGGTGCCACCAAGCTACCTTTTCAGCCGAGGTGGTGGGGGGGCGAGGAGGGGGGAGAGGGGGAAGGAGCAGGTGTTTTTTTCTGTCTCTGACGCTTTTCGATGCTATCTCTTAGCTGCAGCGGCGGAGGCGTCTTAGCAGCTTAGCTCTCTGGAATGCAGCCAGGATGTATGGCCTTGCTGCTCACGTTGAGCCGTGTCCCAGCCCGTGCAGGGTCCTGATTCAGCAGCAGCTTTCGGCCCGCAGTACGGGTAGAAGGATGAGGTGTAACTCACGCGTGCACGGTGGGTCTCAGATCTCCAGGCCGGCAGAGATTCAGTCTCCGGTGGCAGGCAGTGCTCGGGGTGGTGGGGAACAGAGGAGGGAGAGGAGCGGAGGGGGCGGTGAGAGATGCACGGTTACTGTAACCAGTTGTCTCCGTCCCTTTCCTCCCTTTCGTTTATCAATTTTTTTCCCCAACTTTTATAGTGTTCAAAGGCGGTTGTACATTGTTTCTTGGCAGGTAGCCCTATTCAGATGTTCGAAGAGATATGATAACCATAAACAATAGCAGGATCTTTTGGCAGGAAAACTCCAGCAAGAAACTCTGGTGAGGGCTTCTGGCAGGAAAGCAGAGAGAGAATTTTTGGTAGGAAGTTTTGACAAGCAGAAACAATGGCAAAACATTATTTTTGGCGTTCTTATATTATCTGGTTGTTACACACCCCCAAACCAATCAACTAATCTCCTTTGTGAGAATTAAATAATGTAAATAACTCTTGCCTTGATTAGTGAACAGCATCTAAAACCCATAAAACAGAGGGTGAGTAAGGAATTTAATAATCTCTGATAGTGTATTGCCATTCAGTCTGTGTTCATTGAGGAGGGCATGAGCTTTAATCCTCACACCTTGGCTGGCAGAGGTTAAAATCATAGAATCATAGAATATCTTGAGTTGGAAGGGGTCTACAGTTATCATTGACTCCAGCTTCTGGTCCTGCACAGGACAGCCCCAAAAAATCACACCGTGTGCCTTAGGGCATTGTCCAAGTGCTTCTTGAACTCTGGCAAGTTTGCTGCTCACTGGCTGGTCCAGAGCATTTTGAAGCCAGATGAATGATTAAGACAGGTTAAAGGCGGATTAAATGTACGAACAAGGTACATGAATTTACTTGTTTGTGGTTATGCAGCAAAGTCACCCTGAAGCTGGGAGGAGAACATGTTTCTCGACTTTCGGGACTATGCTTTACCCACAGAGCTATGACTTAAGCTTAAAAGAACCTCTCCAGTGAAGTCCGTAGGGTGACTTGCCTTGGAAAATACAACTTTAGTAAAAAAAGGTTTAAAACTGTTTCCCTTCATTGGATAGATCTAATTCCCAGTACCTATGTCATGTAAGCAACCCCCCTAATACAGCCTGTCTGGTAGTTGTGTTTAACTTGTTATTTGAGTGTTACACAAATGGAGTGTTCACTGAAGCTTTCTGCATTGTTGTCTTCTGGTGTCCCTCTCGTCAGTCTGACTAAAGTACAGTTGGAGTTACTTCTCTTTTTCTCCCTGCTGGCCCAAGCATTTTGCACTTGGAGACTTGTGAACAGGAATCACCTACTCTTCTGGGCTACTGCAAAGGAAGTAATTGAGAAGTACAACAGAAAAGACAAACCACTAATCATTTTTAGGGAGACGAGGAGAGAACTGATCAGAGGATGACTGAGCTCCCACAGGTAGCAGCAGGATCACTCTGTGTTGAAAAGTGTTTCAGGGCTCTGAAAGCAAAGCAGAACCTCCAGTGCTGTCCACCTCCAGTTGCTGACTGGATAAGAATGATTTCTATAACTATATTTTAAAAGAACAAGTACTTTCCTTGCTTGTTTGTAGACATCAATATAGAGACCATCCATATATCAACCAACTTCTTCATTAACAGCTTGACTTCATCCTTTCCACTGACCCTGCTCCATCAGCACCAAAATCACTGCAGAGCCCTTCTCTGGTCTCTCCTAAGCAGAAATGGTAATAGGAAGGACACTACAACCTCCCCTCTCCATAAAAACACTCAAAAAGGCTCTTTTGGCAAACCAAAGACCTCCTCCAGTGCTCCCAGAGGCAATGGGAAGTACTTCATGGATCCAAACCTTCAGGAGCAGCCCAGCTCCTGCCTTTTGCTCTGGCAGCAATGATGTAAAACATCAAATCCCAGTCTTGAAATCAGGACTTTTTTCGTTTTCCGTAGATCTGTGGCCTTGGCCAAATGCCACTTCCCATCACTTATAACAGTGCTGTGACCACTGCACACTGTGTGAAGGATGAGGTCATCTTCCATGAGAAGTTTCAGAACTGAACCAGGGCTCTCACATTCTCTGGTTTCACCACTGGCAAAAGCAGTTCAACACTTGGCTGAAATGATGAAAAAGAAAATAATTAGCTGAAACATTATAAATACTCTAATTACAATCCTCAAATAAAATATTTAATTTCAATCTTCACAATTTTGGCTTTCTTTGGGGGCTGTACATCCAGGGGGAAAGGGATTTCTATTTGCAACAGCAAAACATGGTGTTTTGAATGTACTTTTTCTGTTGGAAAATGACAGGATGGAAAATCCACAGCTATCTCTACTCATAACACATCATGGTTAGGTGTGTGTGCATAGCACTTAGCACAGCATAAAACATAACATAACACATAACACATCCAGGTGGGTGTGCATATGGCATGGGCACAAAAAGTAAGTTTTAGAGACAAAGTTTGAGGACACAGAAACTATTGGAAAAGGAGGGTTAAATAGCAGTCAGATCAGACGGTACAGGGAAAGCTGTGCTTTCTAGATCTCAAGGAAAGTTAAAATACAAAAGCCAGTTTGCAGGTGACACTGAAAACACTTTGGAGGTCCCTTCATTTATTGTTGGGTACAGGGAGACCTGGTGAAAGAAAAAAAATTAAATACAGACACTACTGAACTCTCAGCAAAGACAAAGTCAAAACCCAGCTGATGTTTCTGAGTCAGAAACAACTGCAACTGGTCAGACATGCCACACACTTTCTCTCCCTCCATCTGGAAATAATATGCCTTCCAAATTTTTTGGGGGCAGGAAGATTTCAACAACAGCCCCAGCAGAGCTCCCCTGTGCTATGTTGTTTACTTTTGAGGGAAATTTTTGACCGCTTTTCATTTTGCCACATGTGAGACTAAACAATCCACTATCCTTTTATTCAATAAAATCCTTTAATATTCCAAGTTTCTTGTGTGATTCAGAAGGGGACTGTTTCCAAATGCCAACCTCTCCTGTTGGGGGGTGGAAAATGCCTGCTTCTGGCTTCGTTTAATAGCAGGCTGGTGGCAGATCGGCCTTTCCAAGCAAGGGGCCTTGGGCAGTGCCAGAAAGAGGTGCCCAACACTCAGCCAAAATGGGCCTAAATATCGTCCAAACCCAGAGGAGGAAAGATTTTTAATAGATCACCTAAAAAGGCAAAAATTATTTGCCAAAGGTTGCAGCAATATCACAGTTAATGCAGATGATTCTTGTGGTAAACATGGGGAATTAATTGCCTGAATTGCCTGAAGTGGGTCAGTTATCACCCAGGGAACCGCTGGCCAAGTCTGAACTCTCCACCTCACACCTGGGTGCAATTTCCAGCAGCCCAGCCGCTGTTTGCAGAGAAATCAAAGGCGATGCAGCCGCTGACTTCTAAGATCTCCGACAGGGAGATCTCAGCTGTGGTTACCAGCTGGGCTGCGCAAGTGGCATTTTCCAAAAAACCCATCTGCCACATTGAGGCTCCAGTAGCCAAGAATCTGCTACTTACTACCACAAAACCGCTCCAGATTTTCATTGGGGTAACTACGAGCATTTACATTTTGGGAGGGACAGAGAAGGTGGATTTTAGAAACTGTTACTTTCAGTGTTGAAAGGAAATTTTTGTCTTCCTGCACTGGTCCAATCCTGCCTTTTTCTCTGCTGCTTTCTTGTTTTGCTACTTCATTTTCAGATAGGTGCCCTTGGCTTTCCAGGATTATAGGCCATCTCTTGGCTTTTATCTTTCTTGACATTTTGCATCTGTTTTATGTCTCTAACTGCCTTTGATTTCAGCCTGGCTTCCCTTTTCTCATATTCAAGCTCAGAGGCAGAGGCAACCCAGCTGAGATTCACATCTCCACGGATGTTAGATGTCTCCAGGGTTGATGTCTGCATTGGAGCTAGGGGTCTAGATTCCCTTTAGCATCGATGGAGAGAAGTGAGTGAGTAAATCATGCTTTATCCGAGCCACTTGAGGCATCTGAATTTAGCGCCGGGTAATTCCTGCATCCCAAGCATCTCTTTTGCTCAATTAACAACTGATGGAGAAGTCAATGTCAGATGATGTGGCTCCTATCCTGTATCATAAAAATAAATTTAAAAGTGCTCTGAATGTGCCTTTCCTTTGGGAGAATCCTGTCCCTTCACAGGTGCCTTTCTACACCCCTTGGCTCAAATGATTCACAGGCACCTGCCTTCCCAGGTGACGCCATCAAGGTTCAAGTACCTGGTCATGGATTTCTGCAAGGTCTGGCAAATCCACCCCAGCTTATTGCCAGGGTATCTGGTGTGAGTTTTCTCCAAGAGGCCACGTGAAACCTAAAATGCCATCAATGACCCAATTTGAAGAGTATGGCCATTTAAGTGCAGGCAGGCAGGCTACAGAATGAGGGTGTTTTGGTAGGAAAGGGGATTTATCATGATGGATGAAGGGCATTTTTATCTCAAGAGGCAGCTGGTTTTCCTGCAACCAGATGGCCACAGGGTCCAGGCCAAACTTTGCATCTTGACTATGCTCCAGTGTGATGATTACAACTGACTGAACTCTGTTTGGCCAGTGCGAGAATATTAAACACCCAAGAACTGTTTCTAAAGATTATCAGATTAGTGTAGCACCCAGGTCAACATCTCTCCACTGAGCTTAGGAAAACAAGAGGCATAAATCAACAGCTTTAAAACACGTGTCAGTGAGAAGTGCACTCTAAGAACAAGACAGTAAACCATTAAAATTGGACCATGATGGAGGTGCTGGAGCCCACCTAACATACAAGGGAATTGTAAAATGCACCAAATCTAAGCTCAGATCCTGATTTTAGAAATGTGCATTTTATCAATAAAAGCATTGACTAAAAACATCTCAATACCTTCTGGTTGTCATAATTTGGTTTGATATTGAAATTTGGACATTTGAAGCACCTCTATTACTTCTTCATAGAGATGGAACGTGATTATCCAGAATTACATACCAAACCACAGCCATAAAATTCAGCTTGAGTTGCCCTTAATGCTAAATGACTCCAAAACAGATGTATGAAAACCTGCTAATAGTAAACTTTATGTTACTTTAGTAAGACAGCTGAGTGCAGTGGCATCTTGGGAATTTGCTGTCAAGTAAATTCCTGTTTTGGGGAGCAGCAGGAGGAAGAGGGAAAGGAGCAGGATGAATGTCTGGTACCTATCTGCTCTGGTCATCTGGAATTAATCTGCAGCCAAGTGCCTGTCAAAGCTCCTAAATTCTTTGGGTATCCTAGAGACAACTGAGAAAGAGAATGCACGAAAAGGAAGTCAACTCTGGAAATGGATCCTTTGCACATGATACAGCCTGAGCACCCAAAAACCACACCAACAGAAACTGCTCTCTTTCCTGCAATAAGGCAGGCCTTATGCCCATGGATAATATGTATTTTAGAGCTAAATGCAGGGACCTTGATGAGCCATTTAGCAAAGAAAAAAAGAAGAAAATAGAAAGATAAATTGATGTAAAACTACTCTGCCTGTGGTGCCTGCAACTGGCTTCTGTGAACTGCACGACACGGCTCCTTGGTGCATCCCGATCAAGGGTTCATCTGTGGAGGGAGGATCTTCCCCAATGCATCTGCACTTCATTAGTAGTTTGTAGACTGCTAAATGAGCAACAGACCCCAGCATGAATGTGCATTGTCTGAGCTGGGCTGATCACACTGTGTGATACAAGGGAGTGTTAAAAAAAACTGCTGTTCTTCAGTAAACATTGGAAAAGGAGACTGAAGATTAATTCAAACAGCTTGGAAAACTGAAATGAGAGAAATAAGCTGAATATCTCCAAATATGGGCTACCTTACTCCAGTATCAAGCCAGGAGAACCCTGGGGCACGCAAACCAACTGAGCTGCAACTCCCTGGCTAACAAGGCCTTAATTAAAAGCTAAATTGCACATACATAAAAAAACCCACAGGGCTCACTTCAGCCACAGGGGTCATGAAATCACAGGCAATTGTATGACAAACATTAATCCAAAAGTCCAGGGAACACTGCTCTGCACACACTCACTCAACACAAGCCACAAAAACACTTTGCAAAAATGCCATAACGAGCTTAAGGCTTTTAGTACAAATAAATAAAGCCACAAATAGTAACACCAAAGGAAGAGAGAAGCGGAACTACCAAGGGCTCTGGTCTTCTGTAGTGGGGAGTTGTTCAGTGAAAATGCCAAATTAATTCCAAGAGAGAGATTCTCTCCAGAGCTCCCCCTTCTCCCCAGCTCTTTGCTTCCCTGCTTCACTCCCCCAACAGCTCCTGCTAATCTGATCTATAGGAAAACGTCCTCCCTGCTCCAAATCTGGCACTCATTTTACCCTCACATACAATCAAAACATGCCAACCAGCACTTGAGATGTTTTTCTTTAATACCATAAGGAGCAATAACATACCATGTTCAACATCCCATCTCCAGCTGCTTTGGAGAAAAGCAAAAAAACCCAACTCAGACACCAAACTATGCACATGGGACACAAGAAGAGGAATAATTAGCTGATTTATGTAATTCCCACATTCAGCCCTGGGGTTTTTTTAGCACCCTGTGTTGGATGACTCCGACCACCTTGAGCAGCAGATCTCCCCACACATGCCATGGCACCAGGGATGAGCACAGATGGTCCCATGCTGAGGTTGGATCCAGGAGGTCAGTGCAGGGTAATTTATCTCTCAGAGCACAGCAGACCCTGGGACTCAGCTGCTGTAATTTGGGGGCAACCCAGCTACTGACATGGACATCTGCTGAGGATCTGCTCCTCTGTTTCTGCACTATTTTTGCCATGGAAGACCAGCAGCTTTCAAGAAAAGCAGTAAGAAAACCTATAAAAGAGAGGAAATTTGTGTAGGGTGAACCAGGGGCATTGTCCCATGTTGGCAGTGCTGACCCACCAAACAGCACGTTATGATGCACAACCTACCCCTGTATTGCTAGTTTTGACTCAAGATCACCATTTAATGAACTTTCTTTGCCTTTTCATTTTAACCGGAGGCTTGCAAGACCATTTTCTTCAGAAGAAACACCAACCCAAAGCTCAGCATGGTGCTTGTGGGTGGTGGGGTTGCCCACAGCACGACTCCTCTCAGGAGAAGGTTTCCTGTGCCTGTAGGTCTTTTGCCCAAGTTAAATACAGCCTGCCCTGACAGCTCATTGGATCTCCCAGGTGAGACATGGAGTCATAAGCTCTTGTCCCATGGGACAGGCACACGAGGAGTTTCCTGGGAATGAGCAGACCCAAACGACATCTTTCTGCAGGAGGGAACATTCCTAGGTTATACACATGTTAAAAAATAATAATAATCAGATTTTCCCAAAGTTCCTGAGCTTTACTGCTGGAAGTCCAGGACTTTGCCGAGAGCAGGAAATGAGGATGCAGATGTACTCTGGAAATAAACAATGTCCTCTCAAATAGACTTGAAACAATACAATTGAACACAGTCTGCCAGCAGAAATACACTGGGGACAATGCTTCCCAAGCCTCCTCTCTGCACCCACTGCCATGTGCACGTTGTGGATGTGGGGCTTTTGTTCTGCTCACTGAGATGTGAAGAAAGCAGCCCCAGCAGCACCACTGTCAGGGCCGGATCTGGAGGCAGCACTGAGCAATCCAGCCGGATTTTTCTCTGAGGGTCCAGCCGGTGGGGATGTGGTCACACAGCTGTAAGTGAAGAAACTATATCTATAAATGAGTGTTGTTCTCCATCTCCTGACGTCAAGGGAAGCTTTGCTGGTGAGCCTTGCCAAGTACTGGGCTCCAGAGAAGCTTTCCCACCCCACGCAGCCCCCACGTGAGATCTCAGCCGTCTCCCTCCCAGCCGGGTGCTGGCACATCTCCACACCCCAGCCCCGAGCTGCTGTGATGGGGGAAGATGCTGCCGAAAGCTGCTCGCCCAGAAAGCCACTTTCCATCAACAGGACCTTGTGCTGGACCCCAGATAGATGGTGGTGTGTATCCAGGGGACCCTGGGGTGGGATTGTTGTGAGTCCCCCTGATTCATAACAGCATGATGGAGAGAAACCGTCTCATATGCAGCTTCAACCTCTGATGCTTTTCAATCAACACCTGGTTTTGAGCAGTTGCTCTTTATTTTCATTACTGACAGGGGATATGCCATTGTGTTGCTCCCTTTCACAGGAGGGGAGAAGAGATCTTTGAGCCTCTTCTAGAAAACAAAAATAAATAAAATCATAGAGCTATTTGTTTCTGCAAATAGTCAGGACTGAGCTGGAGAAAGGGTGATTCAGGAGAAGCAGGTAACCCTTTGCAGCTAAGACACAGGATTAAAAATGCCATTCCCACCATATACTTAAACAAATCCATGAGAGAAGCCAACGCCACCCCAAACTTTCCCCTTCAGTCTGCAATTTTCAGACAACAAACCAATCCTTTCACTTTTCTAAAGGAGCAAAGAGAAAGGCAGAGAACTGGAAAAACTCTGTATAGAAATATCAGCTGTTCCTCCTCATTCCCACCCCCAGTTCTGTTTTTTGACAAGTTAAAGTGAGGCCATAACTTATTCTGCTTTGTTCGACAAGGCTAATCACACGTGACTCTAATCACTCATGATGTTTTATTGATTTTAAGCACATTTAATCAGAAATTGGCTCTGAGTTAGATTCCTGCTAATTACTGAGAAGCAGCATTTTGAATGACTTCACAATTGGACTGCAGATTAGAATGGACAATATGTACTAAAATAATGATTCATGCATTCAGCTCCCTGGATTTATTTTGTTTATATTGGATTTTTTAATCTTTAAAGACATAATTCTGCATATGGCCAAGCAGCATTAAAAACCCTTAGCAAAATGGGCTTAATTTAACAGTCTAGGCTTTTGCCAGAGATGGGATATGTGGGGAACAGTTTATCCCCTGCAAATGCAGTTCTTTCTCTGAAGGTCACTGGACATGCCTTGCCATGGTGACACCAGGAACGGGGGTCGTGGGAGGCGGGAAGCCACTGCCTGGGGCCCCTTTAGCATCCCCATCAAATTCATCAGATCTGCTCTGAAGTCAGGGTGAGCTTTTCTGATGCAGTCCCTGCACTGTCCCTACTTCCAACCTCAAACCCAAAATGCAAATGGCTCATTCAGGCAAAGGGGATCCAGCTCTGAGATGTGACCACGGTGAGCAGAACCACCCCAGCTGAGTCCATCCATCACCGTACCCCTCCAGCTGCTCAAATCTTTCAACAACAGAGGGATAACCACTTTATAATTCCATAATTCTTGACTTAAAAACCACCTTGTCATTGAAAATCAGATTATTGCTGATCACAGCCTGATAAGAGATTTCTTTCATCTAAGTGGCCACAGGTGTCTCATCTCCATCAATGTCTAGGAGGTCCATGTCAGAGTGGCTGCAAACATTCCAGTGACATTGTCCATGCTCAGAAAGAGTTGTGACCAAGCACAGACCTTTCTTAACTCTGCAAAACTTCTTCTGCCTCCTGGAAAACACTGATCCAGGATCAACAGGGAAGCTGGAGGCTGGCAGAAAGGACATGCTAAAGGCTACCAGCTATTTGAATTGGTAGGAAAGGAAAATTTCATTATGATTGAAAACAGAAACTTTCCATTTCTATCTGCGCTATTTTATTTTTGTTGGAAAACAAGACGTCACACTGGGGAAGCTCCCACAGTTTTCAGCTAAAATTTTCAAGGTTTGAGTTATAAAGTCAAAAATTTCCACGAAAAAAGGAGTATTTTTTCCCCCCCAACACAACTCTGCTAGGAATACTTACAGCCATTTTTCCAGCCAATTTCTTTCATACAAAAACAAACCTAAAATTCAGAATGATGCACAGAATACTCTGCAAAAACCAGCATCTAAAAAGCAATAGCTCCAAGGTCTCCTGTTCTTCTCCCACTCCTTTCCATGGGTCCACGACACCAGGATTCAGTGGGTGGAACTTGGTCACGAACGATGTGAAACCTCAGTTTCACAAAAATCTGGGAAGTTCACCCCAGAATCACCACTGGCCTCCCAAGAAACCCGCCTGCAAGTCTGTGCTGAGGAATGGCAAGTTTTAGTCTTTAAGTAATGATGCACCCCTTGAATACAATACAGTAAGACTCCAACCTTCAAGTAGGACTCAAACTATAGTGAAGTCCAGAGTGTAATTCTGACTCCTGCATCCTTCATCCTCACAACCCTCCCCATTTCCCACTGTGCAATTTTATTATCATTGCAGAACAGCATTTAGAAGCACATGGAATTCTCACCTTGGTGTAACTTCACAAGTTTGCAAAGGGGATTCTGCATCAACTATAAAACTCACCACATCCAGAATTACGGGGTGTAGGTGTTCACAGCCCTGAGGCATGTTGCTTTAGTAGTTTTCTGAATGGACATGAGTGGCACAACAGCAAATCTGTGTTCTTTCACTCACTGGTTCACTCCAACTTCAGAGTCTTCAGTGAGAATGACAGGCTTGAAATTATTCTGAAGTTACAGCACCTACAAGAGTTTTACCAGATGGAAACCTGAAAAAAGATTACTGATTACTTCTCAGATGCATTGCTCATTTGTTCAGAGTAATTAGTACATGCAAACCCAAAAATAGACCCTTTTTCTTTGATCTTCTCCAGTTGGATTCTGCACATGACAACCCAGAGCACATATCTGGGTATTCTGCACTGAAACTGCTGCAGTTTTCGTTCAAAACCCAACCAGCCTTTCGCATCTCACCTAT
This sequence comes from Pachyramphus minor, assembly GCA_013397135.1. Taxonomy (NCBI): domain Eukaryota; kingdom Metazoa; phylum Chordata; class Aves; order Passeriformes; family Tyrannidae; genus Pachyramphus; species Pachyramphus minor. The sequence goes on along the minus strand of VYXB01007985.1, from coordinate 1,115,450 downwards.
GAAAATGCAAATGGAGATAAGTCCTGTCAGAGGACACTGGTGAGTATCAACCTGTCCCAAGCCCTCACGTTTTGCATCTTCCTGGGACTTGCAGACTCTGAAATGTCTCAGCCTGTGCTGTTGCCCTCTGGTCATTTAATCAACTATTAAAAACCCACCCTGAAGTGAGCAGCTAAGGTCTTTGCAGTGTCCTGAAGTCCATGGCAGCTCTTTCTTTAATACCAGTAGCTTTGGGATTAGCTGTTTATATATAGTTCGGGGCAAAGACAAAGGAAGAACACTGGTTTGCAGGAGGTGCAGATGAAAAGTGGAGTAGATGGGGCACAGATTGGCAATAAGTTCCCATGTTTGTGAGAGGAAGGGCTGGCAGGAGGAGCTTGGATGGGCTGTGTCAGGAACACCCAATGCTGCCAAAACAACCCAAGAGACAAGGGCCCCTGCGTCCCAGCTGATTGCTCTAAAAAAAGAGGAGATCCTCTTACAGTGCAAAGCTGGTTGAGCACACACGTGCTGGCCATTCTGCTCAAACACTCCTGAGCAAGAGCTGCCTCATTCCCACCTGAGCAGCTTCAGCACCTTGACATGGGCACCTGCCTCCCAGGGAGGTGCTGAGAGGTGGGAGCCAGCATCTGAAGTTTCTCTATAGGTTTTCTTGCAAGGCTGAACAAAGTAAGGTCATACAGACCCATTGCCTGTCAGTGCCTGGAAAGACTGGTCCTTCTTGGGTGGCTCCAAGAGCTGGACTGGCTACCTCACCAGGAGTGAGACAGAGCGTGGAGAAGCTGAGGCTCACACTACTGTACCACACTTTTGGCTTGTGGCAAAGCTTCAGTGCAATAATACAGTCCCAAATAAAACCATCAGCAAATGTTTCATCTACCCCAGCAGTGGTGCTGAGTCCGGTCAGCAGAGGGACCAGTGGGGTCATGGTCATGTTTCCAGCTGTACATTTCACAAACCTTGTTCTTTATGCTGAGCATTAGCACTGACATCCTGCATTAGACATTAGGGCAATACTGTACATTCTTTCCAGCAAGGGATTAATTAAATTTCAACATACCTGAGAGGTAACTGGTATAAAGGAAGCCATTCATTTCAGCCAGATCCAAATTAACAAGTTCCTCATTTGCTTCTAAACTTGCTCCATGGTGGAGTGAAATGCAAGCTGGGAACTACCTCATGCAAATACTTTAAAATGCCTAATAATGATATAAATTAGCTACCTCCAGAGTTTACACATGCCAACCACTGCTCCTTCCTCTCCAGGTCCTGAAACAGCCTTTACTCTGCCCTAAGAGTAGGTCCCAAATCTGACAGCAGCGCAGTGCTGGCAGTGCTTTGTTCCTGATGTTCCTCGGGTGGGGGGGAAAAGCAGCATGAAACCCATGGCACCATGCTGGGAGAGAAGGAAAACCCTATTTGTGTCTTAATGTGGTGAGAGGGGACAAGACAGGATTGAGTGTTTTGCTCCAAATGGCTGCAAACAGGGAGTGTGAAGGAGACTCAGCAGGGATGAAGATGGGGCAGCAGAGCCAATGTGCCCTGGAGATATGAAGTGGGAGACTACCAACCAATGTTTTTGGGGGAATTTTTCCCAGGAAAATGGTATGTCTGCCATCAAAAAGCCCCAGACCTAAAGAAAACACTGGCTTCAGTAGGACTCTTCACTGGCAAAACTACTCATTGTAATCCCCTGCCTGTAGTGCTCATGCCATAAACTCATGCCTATGAAGAGACCTGGGTATCTCTGTGACATTCACACAACGTGGCATTTTCCATGGTTTCTGGGCTTTTTCTGGGGCAGCAAAACAGCTGGGTTTGCCCACAGCTGCTTACTTTGCTTTCTCAAAATCTGCTGTTCCTTGTTTGGGCTTATTTAAACTCGCTTTCTTCCTGTTCACTTTTATTCTGCTTTTCGTCATCAAAGTCCTGCTTGGGCCGATGAGGGATTTTGAGACCTGGAGGGTTTCCATGAGTCTGGCTTGTGTTAGAAGGGGCAATTTCCAACCACCGGATGAGTTTCAATATTCCCGCTCTCCTTGCCTTGCTGAGGAAAAGCAGGGGTACACATGCGGCCTCCTGCAAAGACTCCATTTCCAGCAAGACGAAATCAAGATGAGGGAATTTTGACAAGAGCAACAGAGTGAGCTGGGCTGGAGGACTGCTGCTGGTGTGCTTGGAGTTGAGTTTTTTCAGCCTGATGATAATTTCTGCAGCTCATCCTCCATCCTCTTCCCTCTTTGCAGTTACAACCCCAAGCCCACAATCATCCTCCCTTGCAACTGCAGCCTTTGCTTCTTCCCAGGCACAAGGGGGGCTCTTGCACAGCCTTGCTGATTTAGGGCCTAGAGGTTTTTTAACCTGGGGATGAACACTGGTGGGACACGTTGAAATGAATTGTAGAGCACAGTTTTTGTTGGACTTTTATAAACTTAAGGTGCAAGGCATGTCCACAGGACTGAACATTGTTGTAGTCTTCACAAAGCCTACACCTTTGTGTAAAGAGAAGCAGAAGGATATGTTGAAGTGACATTCCCAAACCAGTGCCACGATAACAATATAATAAAAACCAGAAATCTAGGTTTTGCCCTTCAGTGTTTCACTGCAGCTCAAATTAATCAAAGAAGTAAAATGTGAAAACCAATGGAAAAAAAGAGAAAAAAGAATTGCATAGGTATGAGATACCCCATTCCTGGGAATATTCAAGGTCAGGTTGGGTTAGGGTCTGAGAGGGGTTGGACTAAAAGGCCTTCAGTGGTCTATTCCAACCCAAACTTTCTATGATAATCATGCTATACATTCTACTCTAATTTACAGCCTTTCATCATTTGGAGGAGAGTTTCCTTCTGGTCCTTCTCATGGATTAGAGTCCATCTCATAGCCACCTTTGCATTTGCAAAGCCAAAATCCATGGATGATTTCCATGTAACACAGGACAGTGAGCAGCGTGGCTGTGCTTCCTGCTGGGAAAGGCAGCACTGAGCCCTTTGAGTGCTCACGTCGGAACTGAGCTCCCCCATCTTCCCCTCCCACCTCCACTGCTACAGGCCCGGCTACACAATATTAATTGCTGTTACCCATGTATCTCATGTCCAGTGGATATTGCCTTTTAAGTGGATATTGCTGTCATGCAATTAAGCACCAGCAGCGCAAGGCAGGAATTCTGCAGCACAAGCAGTTTTTGCAGGAAACCACAAGATGGCGATGGAATAGAAATTTCCATCGAGAGAAAAAGCAGTTTTGGGTTAGGGAGGAAAGACTGAACCCCTTGAATGCTGAAGCCCACAGCCAGAAAGCAAAAAGCAGGGAGGTGTGGAAATTTTACATTATTTTTCATCTTTTTTTTGGGCATGCATATACTGGTTCTGTATTTATATGCTACCAAAAAACTGAAGCATAGCACAGTTTTCCTTTCTTTTTTCCCTTTTTTTTTTTTAAATATTAGTAGCTGCCTTGAAATATCCTGTTGGAACAGTAGCTTGATCCCGCCATGACCAAGCAAGTCAGCACAAAGAGGTAGTAAACTGAAGCCCTTTACAATTAGCTGCATAAGGGCCATTAAAGAAAAGGTATCTTTCCTTTCTCTAGCAAAATGCTCCATTTCCCAAGAGATGTGCTCATCATTGATCCCTACACTGAAGGAAATTTTCACACAAAGGAAAAAATTAATTAAGATTTTTAATTAAAACACAGAGAGGCATGGAAAATGGGGAGCTGGCTGATGCAGCACATGTAGTTGCAACCTCTTTACCCTCTGAGCTCTCTCCTTCCCCCAGGACGGTTTGACTGGGATGTGTAAGGTGGGGCGTAAAAGTGTGACTTGAATGTGCAACCAGGAAGTCAAGATGGATCTAAATACTGCTGATTAAAAAAACCCTGCTTTATCATCCTATTTTTGTTTATAGTCTTTCTGTCTTGTTGTAAACCTGTCTCCATAGGCAAAGGTGAAGTCTTTTTTATTTAATGAATCAATATTCATGGATCCATAGAATGGGTTGGGTTGGAATGGACCTTAAAGATCATCTAATTCCAGCCCCCTGCCATGGGCAGGGACACCTTCCACCAGGTTGCTCAATTGTCCATCCAGCCTGGCCTTGGATACTGCCAGAGATGGGGCAGCCACAGCTTCTCTTGGCAACCTGTGCCAGTCTATGACCACCCTCACAAGGTCCCGTGGTTGTTCTGTGATTATTCTCAGCACAAAGGAGTGATGTTGGCAGTTTTATACACAAGGAACCAAATCAACAAATATTCCACTGTTTTCAAAAGCTTATGAGGCAAAACCCAAGATCTATATTCAACATCTCCATTGTCCCCCTAAAAGCCCTCAGCGAATGAGTACTCAGATCCTAAAGCCATCAAACAATGGTTTTTTTTAATATGATTTTTTAACATAATCCCATAAAAAAATTGTCTGCCTCTTCTCTGGGTCTCTGTACCCCCAGCTCTCACAGTGCAGGGCATGGGAGCAGCACCCACTTCCCACCAAGACTTTTGGCTCTACACAAGGAGATGATGGCAGTTTTCACCTTCTTTCTCCAGGGCAGCAATATTTCTACTGCCAACCCCAAATCTGGGGACCTGTTGAGCTGAATGAGAATAAAGCTTTAAATTTTGAGCCCACAATTCAATTAGGATTTGCACAAATGCAGCTTCAAAGCACCCTCATGAAATTTTGCCCTGCAAATTAAAACTTCCCTTTGCAAATCTGCCCTTTAAGTTCCTGCTTGGGAAGGAGATGGGAGACAGCTTGAGGAGATTCATTTCCCGTCTAGTTTATATATAACTTGCTAAGCTTTTTATTTTTTTAAATGAGCTTACTATGTCCAATTTAAGTCAAAATTTAATGACCCCTGCAGTAATTCATTTAAGGATACAGCTTCAATAAATGCCATAGCATAAGTCAGGGAATAACTTTCCTTGTCTGCAGCACAATGATTAATCAACTTTATTAAAATTAGGATTGACCAAGGAGATTTGCATAATAAAAGAAGACTCAGAGCCTTCTCCAGAACTAAAACGGACCTCAGACCAAACTTTGAGTATTTCCTCCACTCTTCCCCAGAGCTCTTTGCTCCATGTAACTTAGGAGGATCCAAGTCCAGAGTTCATAGTTGGGGTCATGCCTGGAGGTGGATGATATGACAGTGGTCCTAAAAAAGGGTTAAAAAGGACCAATAGTCCTTAGCACAGGCAGGCTGGTTGCTTTGCACTTTGGACAGGAAGGGGTGTGGGAAACATCTTCTTTCTGGCAATTTAAGTGGTGTTTCTCAATGCTTTGGTGTAGGGATGCTTTCTGGATGAGGCATTAGCCTTAGAGCGAGCATCTGGAGTTATTTGATATTATTTTATGTTATTTTACATTATTACATGTTACTTTACATTATTACATGTTATTTTATGTCTTCATCTCTGCCTTCTGCTGGACAAGGCCCTGGATGCCTGCTGAGCTTTGTGAGCAACCTGTGTGGATGCTCTGAGTGGCATAGCCACCTCAGCAGGCCAGGAGAAGCAAAAGCAGCCCAAGATGCTCAGGGCAGCTCTGCACCCCTGGCTCCAAGGGCAGCCCCCTACCATGGCCTGGCCACAGGGCCAGCTTGGCTCTGCCACTGGGCTGCCATGTCCACTGGCACAAGCCCCCATGGAGCCCCTGTCAGTGCTGCAACGACCCAATATGTAACATGGCCAACCATGAGGGACCAATTAGATTCCTGGATCCAATTGCAGCAGCTGTGATTTGTGTGCATCCCTCAGTACGTGGCTGCGATGAACTTTCCCTCCGTTTCAAATATCCCTGCACAGTGCAGGCGAAACGAGGGGAAGGAACATTTGTCTCAGGTTTTTTGAAAACCTTTATTTTGATGGACGAGGAACCTTTTACATCATTCACCAACCTGCAAACAAATTAGGTACCTTCATCACCTTCCCCTGATAGCAGTGCTGGCAAGCAACAGCCCGATGAGCTGCCGGGGAACGGGTGGGTGCACAAGTGTTTCATTGGACATCGTCAACTAAGTTTGCTAGAAATAAAATATAAGTGAAGTCAGATGCTGAGGGCTTAAGTGTCCATGCATTAACCAAGATGGTTTCCATCTCGTGGAGCAATTTGGGCTTTGGCCATTTAGCGCAGGACAGGGATTGTTATTCATTTTAATGGATGCCGGGCATCCAAATCCCTTCGGTGGGATTGAAACATCTCATCCCTAATTTCTGTGTATTTCAGTCCCTCACATGCAGCCAAGTCCTTCAGGGCACTCCAGGAAGCCTGATAAAAGTGTTACTGGTATTACCCATAATGATCTTTAGTTTCATCGAAGAGATCAGAGTAGGAAGAAGGGAAGAAAATGTCCATGTCTGTTGACAAAATGACAGGGAGATGAATAGAGCTGGCTCCTTTTTCCCTGTCAGTGGTTCCAGCCCAGAAATAGAAGATCCCATCGACTGCAGCCTACCAGAAGCTCTGTGCTCAGGACTTCACACGCAATGAAACAGCAGCACAGCTGGCAGCAGGAGGGGACAATGCAGATTAAGGTAGGTCCTGCTGCTGCCTGATCCTGGTGATCGGGAGCAAGGCTGTAAAAAATGACAGGGAATTCTGCAGATTAGCCCAAAAGATCAGCCCCTCTTTCCTACGTCCACAGGGATTTTATTGGCAGGCCTGTCCTTGGCAGGAGGTGTTGATAATGGAGTGGATCACCAGTCCAGCACAAAGTGAGCAGATAAAACCACTTTACAGGGTGTTTTAGAAAAATAGTCAGCTAGCTGAAAAGTATCTGTTAAAAAACAAGGCACAGTTGGAGACGAGACCCCTGCAGATATGCCTTGACAAAAATGTTTAGGGTAGAGGCACTAGAAACAAGGCCCTGGATCATTTTATTTCTCAGTAAACATCTTAGTGTCTCGTTGCTGGCAGTGCTTGGAAATCACAGAATCATTTGGGTTGGAAAAGCCCTCTAAGATCATCAAGTCCAACCATTAACCCAGCACTTCTGTGTTCACCACCAATCTGTGTCCCCTCGTGCCACATCCACATGCCTTTTGAACACTTCCAGGGATGATGATTCCACCACTTCCCTGGGCAGCCTGTTCCATTGCCTGACTACCCTTTCAGAGACGAAATTTTTCCTAAATGAGCCTTTCTACACAGCAGCCAGCAGGCAGTTGGATTCTGGGCATGGGCATGGAGAGGAGCTGCAGGTAAATTAGGAGAGCAGGAAAGGGGTTGAAGGTTGCATGACATCAGATCAGTCTGTCTGAGAAAATTCAAAATAGTTTCTCCCTGTTTGGGTGAAAAGTGAAGGTGACTGACCTGGCAGTTGCAGTTCCCCATTCCTCCTCTTACAGGTGGTTCAACCTGTGTTTCCTTGGTGGGGAGCAGGTAAAGTCAGGCAACGTTATCTGTAAAGGGGAAGGATAAACCGAGTGTTATTATCTGTGGAAGTGGAAAACTCAGAAGAATTAAACTTGATCCTTGGAAGAAGATAAAGATGTTTGAAAATCTAGCCCAAATGCTGAAGTCACAGTAGCTGACCCACAGAGAGGAAGAATATTTTTGTGGTTAAGGTACTTCACTGTGATCTGAAAAATCAGGGTTTAATTCCATTAGCCCCAACCTCTCTGCGTGCTCACAGACAAATCACTTCCTATCTTTTTGCCCAGCTCACTATATCAAATGAAGGTGACAGCTCTTTTTCAAACAGATAGTCCTTACCACAAAGAGGCTGCAGTCATGACAAACTCTATATTGTGGATTGAAGCAACAAGTTTCAGGAGTGTGTTGCCCTGATAATGATGGCAATGTTTTATTGTCCTTCGTGGAAGGAGCTGAATTCCTCACTTGAAAGCAGAATATTATATCCACAATCCATTCCTCTTCATGGGTCAGGATTTGAAACCAATTCCTGTATTAAAAGAGATGAATCACAGCACAAAAATGACCTAATTAGTTTTGTAGACAGCCAGTGTGAGCACAGAATACCCCAAGCGAGGGTCCTCTCCAGCCAAACACCGTCCTTTAGAGAACTTGGCATTCCTTCCAGGCTGTGTGTCAAGGAGACTGAGCAACTTTACATCAACACAACATGGGTTTTCCTTCTACCAAACTACTCTGCAATCTGTAATTTTTAACCTCACAAGTTTGAGATTGTACCTTAACATTTGCAGGAAGCAGATGGCTTCTTCATACTGCCAACCTGTTGTTACAAAAGCATCTTCCAAGAATTGTTTTCTACCCACAGTCGCTAACCATAATTAACCTTTCATATGATTTAATAAACAGCAAAAAATATTTGCCATCTCATATTAATCAAGAGAGCTCTTCAGGACATGTTCCCCCCTTTTCTAGAACGTGGAAGCTGCGGTAATTTCTGTGTGTGCTTGTTTTATTGCCTTTTAAACTATTTAGGGATGCAGTTTACCTATCCAGATTAAAGCTGTGAAGGACTGCAGAACAGTGGATGAGCAGAGCACCTTCTGGTATGGCACAAAGTGACCTCTTATTTGAGGAAAAAAAGCAAATCTAAGTGACAAGAGAAACTGACAGTAGAGCCCAGCGACAGCCACAGCCATATCAAGGCAGCCAGCTGTCTTCTACACCTTTCCCACACTCATGATTTTAATGCCTCACACTGTTTTAAGTGATCATAATAGAGTCCTGTAGTAGTTTGACCTTTTTTATATTGGGAAACTTCACTAACTTGTCATTTCTGGATGGAGGGCTCTCTCTTTATATACACACCATGGTGACAGACACCTCCAAAGTGTCTAGGAGACAGCCAAGTGCAAAGTGGGATATTACAATGATTCATTAATGAATGAAAATGAAGATGTTGGATAAGACTTTCCCCATATTATGGGGGAAATTAAATGACAGACATAAGTAAAAAGCTGGCATGGGGGACCAAAGTGCGTGTCTCTGTTCCTGGTAGGTTGTTGCTTTGGCTTAGGACATGAAAGGCTTTCTGATGAACTGAAACTATAAAAGAGATATTCTCTTAGTTTAACCAATTTCTATAATGGGGATTAGGGAACACTCTCCCTGCTAGGACAGGAGAACTTCTTCTTCAATTAGTATTTCTTGTGACTGTTAAGTGCTTATCACCCATTAGTATAATAATGTACGTTTAAAATTACAAATACAATTATGATGATAACTGCTTGGCTATAAAAAACATAAAATAAAATAAAATAAAATAGAATAAAATAAAATAAAGTAAAATAATATACATACAAGCACTGAGTTGTAGCCCAGGAATTGATTCCAGGAGATGGCCCCAGGTTTTCTGCTTTCTCCGTGGTTTTGCTGGTAAGCTGGAGTTCACTGAATGGTGTTTCATTTCCATTTATTATTAAGGTGCTGCCAAGATTGAAATGGATCAACTTCAATTAAGATGGATGCATATCAAATTAATGCAAGCCTAAGGAGACTGGCTTTGCAGGCGAAAATAAAAAATGATAAAATAATTAAAAAAAATTGCTTTCTGAAGCTAGAAATAAAACAAGGGAAACCAAAGATCTCAAAGAGACAAGTATTTTTTTTTTTAAACTAAGGATAAAACTTCTTTATAAATATAATATGCACCTGAAAACAACCAAGCAGCTGCAGCATTTTGTCTGCACCCCATTACTATCTCAGATGTTGACTGATATATTTATTTGCTTGCCTGGAACACAGTAGAAAACCACCATTCTGTTAACGATGCCATTTCTTTAACTATTCTCAGTAAATAATGCTTCAGTTATATCAGACTGTGGATACAATCCTTACTCAACTTCCTTTTGTGATAATTTTGTCCTTGTCTTGATGTAGCTTAGAACAACTATAAAAAAAATATGACCTTTGAAAAAAATTGTTATTTTCTTCCAGAGTTTGTGAACACATAAAACATACATTGTGATATTGACACAGGTTTGAAAAATGCAAACATAGCTTTTACTTTTGTAGAGCTCAGTGAAATACAGGGTAGAAGAAATCCAGGATCAATAATATTTTATATGTACCTTACCTCTTTGTATGGTATCTTAAGGTGCCCTCTCCGACTCTGAAAATTTAGTCTGGTGCTGCTGCTGTCTTTGGAGATTTAATTTTTTTTAAGCCTCAACCTCGATTTACAAGGTCTAAGCAACTGAATTTAATTTTTTTTCCTTTCCAATTCTGTTTAAGATTCAGCTGAAGGTTTAACCTTTAACCTTCTGAATTTTCCTTTTCCTGTACAATGTCCCAATATTATTATTATTTTAATATAAAGAGGTTTTCTTACTGTTGTTTCTTGTTTTGATTTTTTTTTTTGATTTAGCTTTTTTTTCCCCCCTTTTTTCCTACAGAATGGGTTAAACAGTCACTCCAAGCACTTTTTGGATTCATTGGATCCGGCTCAAATCCATGGGACAATCATTTTGTTGCCACAAGAGCCCCAAGGATCTATAATCTGCAGTTCCTTTCACTACTCTGGCAGCCGTTTTGAGCCAGGATGTGTTTGATGGGTTTTTTGGAAGAAGACGTTTTCATTCAAGAGTTGTTACAGCAAAATCTGAGCAAGGTCTGTGGTGGTCTGTGTCCGAAGGCAACAAAGCCTGCTTTCTCCTCCGCTTTGGGTTTCTTTTCAGCACTTACCAACTTTGTCTCACAACACCCCTGAGGAGGCAAATGTGCTTTTTGTTCCTTTATTAACAGTCAAGGGAAGTGGGACATTAAAATCCCAGTGGTGCAGCAGGAGGCAGCCCTGGGGCACCCTGTTGGGGTGAAGGGGGGGTTGGGTGGTAATGCTTTGGGTACCCCCCAACCCCTGCTCACCTTACCCAACCCACTCTCCTCTCACAGATTAATTCCCTCAAAATTGAGAGCCACAAAGCTTGGGGATTGCTGCTTTGGCGGGAAGGCAGAGGATTTATTTGCTTCTGACCTCTTTGGGGAATTATTTTTTGTTCCTCTCCAGCCGGCGCATGGCCCTGCCATCGCTGCTGCCCCTTGCCAGTTTTAAGGCATTTATATACAGATCCCTGTGGAGGAAATGGGCTCTTTTTGTCCCATATTGCAGATGGCAACTATGAGAGAGGAAGATTTATGTCACTTGCCCAACTTCACCCTGGAAGTCTTTCGCAGAGATTTGCACCCTGCTCTCCAACCTCTTGCTACGATTTGTGACCACCGCTCCTGGCTCCACTGCAGCCTCTCTTCTCTCAAAGTGGGGATAAGGACAATTGCCATCTTTCACCCCTTATAACAAATCCCACAATATTTTAATAATTTTCTTTTTTTTAAATCCCTCTCTTTGAAGTGGTTTGAAGTGTGTGAAACTCCACGTTCATTAAAAGAAAAATTAAAGTTAGAGACAAAAGACTGAAAGAGTAGAAACTGTAATACTAACAGAAACAATTCAACATTAAAAAAATAATCTGCTGCTCCGAGGGTCATCCCGTGATTTACACGGAGTGATTCATGCTTTTCCAGCACACTTGCTGGGCAGACCTATGTGGGAATACTATGTGGGAATACTAATTTCAAAAAGTATTCAGCTCCTCATCAGATGTTGAGGAGTATGGCACGCTTTCATTTCTCCTGCACATTAGCCAAATTAAATCAAAATAAATATCAATGAAAATATTGCACAGGACATAAAACCCCATCCATTTGCGCTCTATCCATATGCTGCTTTACGAGACGCTGGGTTCCTCTCCTGCTCCGCTCTCCGTTGCCAGCCCCGAGAGCGCAGCAAGGCGCGGAGTCCCCGATGTGCTTTAGGCATTCATCCCTCAAATAGTGCACCCCTGGGCCTGCCTGCATTTTTGTTCTCATCATGTCTCTTCGCCAGGCTCGTTCCTGCCCGCAGGCAGCAGCAGTGGCCTGGCTAACGCCTGCCAGTCCGGCTCCAGTCCCAGCCGCGGCGGGATCAGCTGTAAGGTGCATTTCTGCCAGCAAAAAGTACAGTTGCTAAAAGGTGCTTTGTTCATTAATTATCTTAGGGTTGGTTGGGACACAGCAAACATTTCCACGTCCAGGAAGTTGTTTCTTAGGGATGCTGATGTGTTCACACCCTGTGAGGTCCCTCGCTGTACATCTGCATCCGAGACGCCGCACAACCTGCAAAGCACGGAACGCCCGCTGCAGAAATCACAAAATTCAGCTCAGGGTTTAAAAATGCAACCAATTTGCATCAGCTTAGGAGCAAGAACAGTGATTCCTGCTTTTAAAATTGGTGCAGTTTAGGGTAATGTGATTAGAGATTCAACATTTTCCCCTCTCATTATTATTTAGCTTCCTCATTTGAAACCTCAGGTTTGAGGGAAGGGGGATTGCTCGGAAATTACAGATGCAGCCAAATTTCTTCCTTCCCCTTTGACAGGGCAGCACTGATGGTTATTGTTCTTTTCTAGCTGCATTACGCTGTCCTTGATTTTTGTTTCAAGCAGTCTAATGGCATGATGTCAAATCCTGCTAATTGGTTTAGGATTAAAATGCAGGGCCACATCACTCTCTTGATTAACCAGCAGCAAAACTGCTTTTGTCTAACGATCGTTTCAGAGGAGAAAGAAAATAAAGCATATAAAGGAAGCTTCAGGCTTTTGTCAGTAAAAATACATAGGAAACGGCTTTTTTTTTTTTTTTTGAGGAAAAAAAAATTGCCACTGTGAGGCCCACTAAGTTTTGGCTTGCAGCAGTTAAAAGGCAGCCCTGCGGGAAAAGATCGCTTCCTGAGGAGCAAGGACTGTGCTTTATCTAGCATCCAGCCACTTGCTGCACTGCATGGGAGCATCTATGGTGGGACCTGCTCAAATATAATAAACCAGCAACAAAAAAATCAATGAGAATGTCTCAGCCCTGTTTCTGGCCCCTCTGACTCCCAAACAACTCCACTCCCAGCTGAGTTTGCACTGGGATACATAACCTGAGCAAGGGTTGTGGTGAGCAGTGCAGGGCCTGGGAGCTGCTGGGAGCTGCAGGCACTAGCGGGAAGCTGAGCAGGATGTGAGATGCAAGGGGCCCTGGGGAAGGGTCTGTATCTGCAGCATCCCCCCCAGTCATCCCAAGGACTCAGAAATCAATTCTGCATCCCAAGATGGGGCTGTGCTTGCTGGGACTAAGCTCACCTGTTGGGTAATGAGCATAAAGAAGGAGTTTTTCATGGGGATTATTGGGAGGAAAGGGGGGGAAAGTTCAAATTAAAGTAGTGGAAGCAACACTAAACCACTACTTTGTTACCCCTCTGCTATAAAAATATACTGCAACAAACCCACAAGAAACCCCACCATCAACCCTCAAAGATTCTCCCTGCTGCACTGTTTAATCTCTTTTCCCTGTTTTCCCTGACCAGCTGAGGGATTTAATTTCCAAGGACTTAGACATCCAATTCAGGGCATTGTTTTGGGAACTGTGCACACGATTTACCACACACAGTCCTGAAAGTCACTGTCAGACCCAGCGCTCCTAGCACGCTCCAGTCCCAGCCCCACTCTGCCGGGAGGTGAAAGGGACTTTATTGGGAAGGTTTTGATGCATTTGGCATGTCTTTGAACCTGGCTTCCCCAAAGGGAGAGAATGAACTCAGGCGGAGAAAGAAAAAGGAAATAAAAGGGCCCTTCCCATCTGCCTGGCTGCATTCAATGGAGAGCTTTTTAAAAGGTATAATAGAGGTTTGTGTGTTCCTGCTGAGATTTGTTCTGGTCAGCTTCTCCAGGGCGCTCAGACAGGGCGGTGTGGTGTGTTCGCCTTCCCCCAGCGTCCTCAGAAAGAAATTATGCTGGGTTTTTTTTCTGATTATTTTTTTTCTGCTGCAAAAAGTGTGTGTCCTGCACACACGTTGCTCTCACACAAAAGCAAACCGAGCCACCCCCACTGAAAAATAAAATGGGTTTTTCTCTGTTTCTTTTACCAGCAGTGCAGTTAAGCCCAGCATTCCCAATGCCAAACATCCCCACAGGGTCCAGTCCAGGTTTTCCTAGAGAGCGTCTCCGGGATGGTGGAGATGGGGAGCATCTTAGGGCTCAGCCCGTTTTTCCAGCATCCCGTTGTGGAAGTAAATCAACAGCACATTGGCTGTACTCCAGAAGTTGTCCTGCTCTTTATTGTGCTCTGTGAGTTGTTGGTGTGATTATTAAAAGCCAGGTCAGACGCAAAGCTGTTTTTTTCACTGCGTTCCTGGCCCCAGCACAGATGAGATGACATTTAACAACACTAAACGCTCAAGAAGGGGCTCCGTGTCAGCACCCAACAGGTACAGAAACGCCTGAGAAGTTCTTGGCTGTTGTGAGCAGCTTTCTGCTTTGCAAACTCTCATAGAAAGAGTGGAAATACGTTTTGTCTGCTTTTCCCTGACTCTGAGACTCCAAAGCAGGAAGATGAGAACATCCTGCACACATGTTAATTAGTCATTCCTTAAAACCAAATGTCACAGCACTCATATTTAATTCCAAGAACAGACTGATGAATATGTACGTATAGTTATATTTCATTTACATACTCCGGGATTTGTTAAGAGACGCCTAATAAAACCATCTAAAATGAATTAGACGTTCTCCTAACAACATTTATTTTGAATACACATATATCAGAGGACCATTCCCAACACTGTAACAGGAGATTTTCGCAGAAAATTGCATTTCATAAGTACAGATAATGAGTTAAAGCAGCCAGCTCTAAAATGGGATTTGATTCCTGATGCAGTAAACACACAAAAAAGGGGCTTGAGGACCAGGAGGAGGCATTGATTGGGTTTATAGGAGCACAAAGAGGATGAAACTCGGCACCTAGAAGGCTGTAACAAAGTGTCCACGTAAGGAATATGTTAAAGGAACTGAATTACCTCCTCAAAGCCTGCAAGAAAAGAAAATCCCTTGGAGACATTTGTGTCTTATTTTCAATTTCCCAGTTCCATATGTAATATTTTTTTTAAAATTCATTCTTCCCTTTGCTCAGAGACCTTACCCCTGGAATGGGGTGGTATCCAGGTAGCCGTGCTCATAAAAGCCCTTGCAGCCCAAGAGGCCTTTCAGGTTTCGTTTTTTGTTGGTTTCTGTTTTGTTTTTTTGTTTTCTTTTCAAACCAAACAAGTTTATAGGAAAAAAAACACTGTGGTTTTGGTTTTCTATTTTGTTCTTCCCCCTCTAAGTGCCCTGCACCCTGCGAGAGCTCAGGGAGCACAAAAGCAGGGCTGCTCGTCCTGGCAGGCACATCATCCGCTCGACAGGTCCTGCCGCGGGAATTCAGCTCACACTCCCGCTGGTGTGCGAGTCTGGAACAAATCTGGCTCACTCGCCCGCCTTGGCTGGCCTCTGTAGGGCTAAGAGGGGTGGAAAGCAGTAAAATCTCCTTTCAGTCTATAAAAATCTGCAGAGATATTTGGAATGTGCAGAGGGAGCAGATCTCCCGAGTAAACCAGAGCAATGATTAAAATAGTCGCTTTTCTGACCGTAATTGCAATTTAAATACTGCAGCTTTTGTTTGCAGAATGGCTTTGGTTTATATTCTAGTGACAGTCACACAACTCCAGGGGTTGTTTTCAGAGTTAGTGGCAAAAACATGTGGTTTGAATTTAAAGTCTTAAAGTTAGAGGATCAATGTTACTCCAGCAAAGATATTGCCAGTGTCTCTGCAAGTCATAATTTTTAATCATCAGGAACCTGAACACTCTTCATTAAATGATTAAAGGGAACAGTAATGAAAAAGCTAAAAGAAAGGATAAATATACAGCCATAGAAGTAGGAACATCTACTTCCAAAGCAGAAAAAAATACTGCTATCCTGACAAAGCGCAATAAACATATCAAACTAACTCACTCTTTTTTTTTTTTTTTTTTTAGCTGAGAATGTAATCTTAATAAAGTAACAAATTACAGATGGCAGGGTAAGATTACAGCTCCTCTAGACTAGGACTAGAGTTTTCCCATAAACAGGTTATTGCTACGGGTTCTGGTCATAATTAACTCTGTATTTATGCCCCACTTTTGAGAATAAAATGATCCCTGAGCCACAATTTTTGATGTGAAGTTTTCTGTTGGGATATCAGCCTTGTTTCTCACTATGAGCAACATGTTTGCATTTTCCCCAATAACAACAGCCTCAATTCAGCCGTCCCAGACCTAAGCCCATTTCATTCTCCCCTCCTTAAATAGAGAGTGGGACATGCGGACTGGAGCAGGGCTGGGTTTTGCAGACCAGCATCTGTATACAATGGAAAGGAGCAAAGATACCCTCTCTCTGCATAAGAACATACTTTATCTGAGCTGCTTTTTACTTCCTCAGGCAGGTCATGGGCTGTGCAGTACCCCAGAGCCAGTTTCAGTAAAGCCTGGAATGGGAAGGATCACGATTATACCAAAGATGGCACTTGTTGGAACCTTCGGTACGTTGTATTTACAGGAATGGCATTGGGTGGGTTGCAGTTTTAGTCTTTCAGTGCCTGTTTTGGAGAAAATATGTGAAAAAAATAAATAAACAAAATATTAAAAAAAAAGGTAAGAGTATTGACTGCAGCATTATGTGGTATAAATAAATATAAATACGTGAAGCTTGGTGCAAGAAGGAGAGCCTGATGGTATCGATACATTGGAAAGAATTCAAGGGTTATATTTGAAATGCAGAAAATAATCTGGTGAGTCATCCTCCCCCACGCCTTGGCTTGCCATCCTCTCCCATTTTCGCTTTGACCCAGGAGGGCACAGCACAGAGCCTGAAAATAGGCACGGGATGATGTGGTGTGGTTGTACCGCTCTGCTCTACGCAGGGAAGAGAACCAATCCCATCCTCAGGCATTCAGGAGGGATGATCAGGAAAAGTCTGAAAATTGCTGTTATCATAGGCATTGTCATGCTTTTCTTTGAACTGTATTCCACCACCTAACAGAAATAAGCAGATTAGAAGAATCCCCCCCAAAATAAGTGATAATAATAATAATAGCGATGATGATAATAATAAAGTGATGACACATAGAAACACAACACAAAAAGTCATTGCATTGTTAGTCCACAAGTAAAGCAGCCATGGACTGCAAACAGAATCACAAACAAAATCAGAACAAGAAACTGGAGGCACACACATTAAATATAAAAATGAAATCTGGGATTGCAACATTTGCAAATTTAAAATAGGCTTCAGCCTTAGGCTCTGTCACAGATGACCCATCCATGACATTATGTCCAAACTGAATCAGCTACTTACCTCCCCAAAACAGTTATTTTCCAGCAGACTTCCAGGGCCAGGCCATTTTTGTCTGAAATAAGGTGATTGTAGTCTGGCCTGAAAGTGTCTTAATGCAAATGGACAAGATTGGCATCCAAAGGCAGAGAGGTGGCTCCAATTCCTGGGCCACCAACCTCTCTTCCAGATGACTTTCCAGGGCTCTGCTCTCCCAGCTGCATTACAAGCTGCTTTTAGATGGGCCAGGATTCTTCCACAGCATCTTCTGGTGCTCCATATCTCTTCCCAAATCTGGTCCTGGACACCCAACTCCTCTGCAGTGACCCTGTGCATCTCAGCTGGAGACACCCTCTACTCCCCCATGTCCCTAAATATGAAATGCAATCCCCAGGAGAGAACCTGCCCTCATGTTTTTGTATTAATCTGCTGCCTTCCTGTAACTGGAGTCTGACAGTCCTGATCCACCCTGTTCTGCTCCTCCACTACTGAGTACCAAATCCCTACTCTTACCAGCAGAGGCACTTTTTGGTCAGGTTAAAGGGAATTTGAACTTATATATGTATACGTGCACACATATACATACACACACACATACAGTAAGTACACAGAGATGCACAAATCTATTAGCAAAAGTTACCTATACCTCTATAATACTAATCATAGTAATATAGAGTAATACTAATACATTGATATTTCATTTCTAAGAACCCAAGGCATGACCTAGAGAAAGGATTCTTATGAGCACAACAGCGGGGCTATATACAAGAAATTTTCCCTTCTTTCTGCTGGTCTCCTGTCCTCACCCAAGCTTGGCCACTTCACATAAGCCATAGAGCCCTTCATGAACTACCAACATGCTATGTTCCTATTTAGGATATTGGTTACATTTACTTTTCATACAGCTTTTGACCCCCAGTTCGAAAGCATCTATATGAGGGGCCCTATAAACAGGTGGCTGGCTGGGGTATGTGTGCAAGTACAAGCTTTCTCTGCCATCCTACCACCTCTCATCTTACCATCTTTCATTCTGCTTCATGAATTTTTCCATGAAAAGAATCAAGCATTTAAAAAAAAAAATTATTGAAGTCTTAAGACCTATGCATTAAGATACTTTTTCTTTCTTTTGCACATTGGAATGAGTTATCTCAGAGATGTATCAAATCTAGCTGTTTCTTAATTCATCTTCTCAGCCCAAAAGCCCGTTGGAGTCACATGCACTGGGACCAGAGGGGTTGGTCTCAGCCTCAGTTTTACATAGAAGAACACTCCATTATCACTCTGCATCCATCCACACATGAATTATATGTACAGTATAGATGCCTGATAAACAGTATCAAGGGTTTCAGCACATTCACTAAAGAGATCGGTTTTTTAGTAATTCCTCCATGGATGAAAAAGCAAGTGATCAGTCCAGAAGCATCCCCAGAGTCTTCCTCAGGTTTCATTCTGCCCTGTCCTTGGAATATTGGTGTTTTGCAAGTGATAGCCCTGATAAGAAGGATGCTGTGCAGCAGCTTAAACTCCTTTGGTGAGCTACCATGTGCCTTCCCTTGGACAATTTGTATTGCAGAGAAGCTACAAAGAGGCAATATATTTGGAATGGTTGATAGAGGAATATTGCTCATATAGGCAAAACATAACATTTTTGATCCCATCCTCATTTAATTTTTAAGAAAAATAAATGATCCCTGTATCTTGGCATATGCATCACGTTGAAATGGAGCCATTACTCTGGGCAGCTTTTTCATAATGGCTCGCATAATGTGGTATGAAAATCATGTACAGCTCCTGCATTTGTATCTCAGAAGGAAAATAAAAGGCAGTTAAATTATAATGCAAGAACTAAGCTATGAATGGATGTTGCATTCAAAGAGTCTAATGCTTAAGAGGGGGAAATAACAAGATTTTTTTTTTCCTGTTCTAGATATTTTATCCTTGCAACAAACTCAACCATCAAATGTTTCAAGAGAGGTCAAAACTAGTCTATCTGTCTTTTTTATGTGAGTTTGTGAAAGGAAACTCTCTGTGTGGAGTTGTACAGGAATTGACACGATAAACCTAAATGGCTCCTTTACAACTGTTAGGGTTTTCTGTAAACACATGCTGTCCTGCCAGCCAACCAGCTTCAAACCCGGGTGCTGAGCGCAGCAGATGGTCTATCCTGCCGATACACAAGCTACTAATTCATATTTCAATACACAGCTTTGCTGCCTAAAGGAAGCCACTGCATTCTTGAAAAGTTTTAAAACTTCCAATAGCTGGCAATTTTGGGTGGGTAATTGTGACAGGAGGGAAAGGCTTCAAAAAGAAGGTGACTGGCTTTAGCAGAAATGGACGTTTTGGAGGTGCTTGTTGCTCCATGATGTGTTGTAAATGTGAGTTCTGCCATACAGTGCCTCCTGCCAAAGGGAAACTATGGCATGGCTGTGCTGTATTAATAAAGGAATAAATAAACACAGAGCAATTGGCCCTGCTCCTGGAAGCAAGGTGGGTAGAAGAAAAAAGGTAAGTGGTGATGAAAATTAGGGCTACTGGCAGCAATCATGGTCATAACATCTTGCCATCCGCATGGCCACGTCAGGCAACTGGGATTTTCATGGAGAGGGCAGGTTTTTGGAAGGGATGAAGGAAAATGCTGCAATTCAAACCACTGCCTTGATTCTTCCTCGCACCAGCTCTGCTACTGCTGCTGTGTGCCGGAACATATTTTGGCATCCACACTTCGATTTAAAAACCCTTCTACGTTAGTTAAATCATCCTTCTCATCTCCTGCAGCAACTGGTTATGGCCTCAGAGGTTTGGGTAAGATGGTGTAGTACAAGATTCCTGTCTTTCCACTGGGCTAACAGAGCAGGACGTGAAGGGGAAATTGTTATTACACCTCAGAGTCCCCACAGTGTTATATTAACTTCTCCTCCTTCATTGCTGACAACTGCTTACACCAGAAAGAAAAAAAAAAGAGCTAAAACACAGAAGGAGCAATGATTCTGAGCAAGAATAACCCTCTCCTTGCAAGGGGATTGCTTCTTGAATTCCTCTTGCTATGGTTTTATCAAATGTTGCACTTCCTCCACTGAGCCGTGATCAGCTGGGCAACTTCAGGTTCAACATTAAGTAGGAGCAGAACCTCCTTCCTAAATTCATTAGATTTTTCTCCCAACGGAGAAATGCGAATTAATATTCACTTCCTGTTTTTACCTCAGTTTACTTACTTTCTCTTCCAGAGACTAAACTATAGAGATATTTCCAAATCCACAGTTTGTTTCTCTGGCCATAACAGAAAATGAACAGTTCTGATAAATTTGTTAGAGGGGAAAACAGAACCAAAGTGTCCCTAAGAGAGGGAGAACAGCCGTTGTTTTCATACACTATTTTGGCTTTCCTTGGTTAAAGAGTCTCAGATGTGTAGTTGGGTTTACTCTTTAAAAAAAAACACCCATATTTGGAGATCTTGTGTATTGCTAAAGAACAGAAAACTAAAATCATGAATTGCCGCAGAAGTCACTCACACTGTAACTGAAGAGAACATAAATCAGCAGAGACAGAGTCTTACAACTTAATCACTAATTAAAAAATACTAGCATGCAATTAAGGAGTGTCCTTTGATAAACATGCTGTTGTACATGAATTAGCTCTATGCAGACACACAGCATTGCAATAATTTAGTCTTTTTATATCCCAGGCATAAACACATGGCATGTGTGCGTGCATATTATATTGATGCAAGGTAATGCACAAAGCTCTCTGTGTTGCCATTTCAAATGAAAACTCTACTTACTGTAAATCAGATAACTCCCTTCCATTTAGATTTAAAACTTCTCCTTAGCACACCTACTGCCAAACAGTGCGGGGAAGGCATGGGGAGCATTTCCAGAGGGAAAAGTGGAAGCTAATGAGAAACAGCCACATATCTGTGCCTTTTCCTGAGGCCCTGGAGGTCTCTTGGTCCATGGGATAGGAATCATTGAAAAGGGCAGTGGCACTATTTCAGATGGATCAGGGTTCTTGCCTCTCTAACTTTCTTTTGGTCACCTAAATCACTTTCAAAGTGTTTTAAACAAGACACATTCCCATCACACACATCCAATTGAAAACCAAATTCTGCCACTTGCAACTCAAGAAGCCCCTTCTCTCAGTGCCTCAGCTGAAAGCACTCATTGTCAAACATGGCACTACTCACTTTTTGGGTTACTGTGGCCACAATCCTGAACACCATGGATGCCAGGAACCATGTTGCTGAAGAAGACCTAGAGCAGAGCAGGTGAATGATAAGATGGATTAACCAGGCAAAAAATGAATGGCAAAGCAACACAAACTCACCACACCATTTGTCACATTTAATCTCATTTCTCCTGTAGTGAGGATGTTTAGATTGGGAATACATTTTCTAAAGTTCTCCTCCTTTCTTACTTTCCACAAAATCCTCCCAGAAAGTCTTGGCTCCCTGCAAGCCCCGGGGGGGGTCTCAGGGTGCTGCTCAGGTGGACAAGTGGCTGCGCTCCCGCCTGGAGGCAGAAACCACAGCAGCAAAAAAACACGGGAAGAGCAGGGGAGGGAGGGGATGAACAAAAAAAAAGAGAATGTGTTAGTTAACTTCATGTGGTTGTTCGAGCCACTTCCTGACACCCAAGCGAGTCATCTGAATTTAACACATTTCTCTTTTGCATTTTGCAGCTCACCTTTAAGAGAGCACAAGGCGGAGGAGGTGGGAATATATGGACTTCAGCCCTTCCCATCAGCTTCCCCCTGTTACTTTCAAAGATTTTCTATTTAGAAAGGAAGGCTTTTTTTTTTCCTGCTGTTCATACATTACACATACTTCCCAGCCAAAATATCTTGCTTGTATATTTTTTTTAATTTAGCCTACATTACTCAAAATTGCTCCAAGAATAATTAAAGAGAATCACTTTCCCCATGTCTTTGATTTACCTGAGATTTTTTTAAAACACTAAAGAATGTTTTAAGAAATAACCACTAAAAAAAAAAAGAGAGATTAACAATTAAAAAGAAAAAAAAACAATCCCACATCCTCCTTCTTGTCTGAATCTAATGAAAATGTTTAAACTGCATGGATATTTAACCTTATGAAAAACATATGAACAAAACAAAACCCCCAGTATTCTGGTGAGATTCTGTAAACAGGACAAAACATTAACTGCGGAAATATATCATTTAAGACCTTTATTTCCTTGTAGCTCTTTCCAGGCACCAAACAAGCTTTGCATGCAGATTTCATTTCAGCTGGGTGGAATCATTCTCATAACTATTCTCTAAAGCCCCAGCTCTGAGGTCAGCCCTGCTCTTTCTGCAATGGGATAAATATTAACAAGTGTGACTAACCCATTCCTTGCACCCTTCTTAAATTTTCCAGAGTGTGTCAGCAAGCATGAAAGCCAGAGATCAAAAAAGGCAAGGGTTTTATTGTTGGAACTGGATAGGAAGAGGGCTGCAATTGCGGCAAAGTCCCAGCACCTCGGAGAAGTTGGTCTATAACAGCAACAATAAAAAAAGAGGGAATTACCAGGCTACAAGAAAATGACCTTCCTCTCCTGCTCAAAAATGAGTCCATTTTAACTTGACCCCTACAATAATGTTTTACAAGTGCTGGACCAGTGCCCCAGGAGCAGACCTGGCCTTTCACTGTTTGTCCCAAAGGATCCAGGAGAAGACAGAGGTGGTGGGGAAGGTGTAATTTAGCTCAGTGCCTCCCGGGCAGAGGTGACAGGGCTGTGGTGGCCTCAGGGCTCATGCTCACTCCTGTTTTTCTCTTCACAGCTGCTGCTTATGAAGTTTCATGGTGCCATGAATAATCTTCCTCCCTCCCATGCAGTGCATCCTGCTCTGACCCGAGCTGCCCTCCATGCTGGAGTTTGTAAGACCAATACAGGTCTGGTTATATCACCCAGATGTTTCTAGGGGGCCAGACTCTCAGTCTAACAAATCTAGTATTCAGTAAAGCACCTCAAGATGCTCATTACATATACAGCTTGATATCTGTGCAGCAGCAGCAATGCAGAGCCTGGTTTGGAGAAGAATTAGGACACACCAGCCAAGCAGCTTTGTCCATACTCCACTGAGTGACGAGAAAGCTGTTGATTGCACTTCTGGTGAGCAGGGCATTGGGAAGGGAGGGAAAGGAACCAGTGAGGGTTGTGAATCTACTGCATCTATCACACAGTTTCCCAAAACTGGACAAATAATGTAGACATGGGAGGAGCAAGGGGCCTCTGTACACCCTGCTCATACCAAAAGTTTGTCAAAACCAGATTATAGCTTTGAGAATATTCCTGTTCAAGGTCAGGCCTGTTCCTGACAAAGCCAAGGAAAATTAAAAACCAGCTGAAAAAACCCAAACCACCAGAAATATGAACAGAAGTATTAAATCCTGAAAGAAGTTTTATTCACGTGACCAACAAAAACCTGGGCTCATATGATTCAAAGCTGTTCACTCATAATGCACAGGCCTCTTGCTTTCCAGAATGTGTTTAATTCCCCTACATATTCTCTCAAATGAAAGGTATGCCCCAGATTTCAGCACCTCCATTGTGACTGCTCCACTGACCCCACAAGAAATCATCTCACTGGGTTTGTTTCCACACCTGGCTTTCTTCTGCTGCAGGATGTCAAACTGCAGAGCAGAACATACCCAAGAACTTATACTTTTCTCCCTCCATTTTTGAAGCACTTTATCTCTAAAGCCAGCAATTTTTGAGGTCACTGTGTTCACGGATTATAAGAAGAAAAAGAAGATACATGAATTGTGTTCCTGACCTATATAGTTCCTGTTCCACAGTCTTGTTTCACCCTGGTGCAGTGATAGCCAGAGCTTCCAAAAGCATGAATGGAGCTTGGCATGAAAAGAAAGGAAGAGATAACATTTACTGACCCCCTATCTCATAGCCTGTGACATCTGCCATAACTTGACAGAGTATGTGAAAACCTTCTGCGGACACTGTACAGGAGAGGTGAACCTGTCCAGAGGTGACATTTAATGGAAGCAAGCCTCATGCCCAAAACCCAGATCTAAAGCCCTTATGTTTTTCCAGCCTAGGAAATATTTGATTTGGGTTTCTCTGCTCAATGGCTCCTGATCTCCTAAAGATTCCTGCATGTAAATGCCAGATACCCAGCTGAGTCCAAGGAGAGCCAAGAAGGAGCCACCTGCAAACCACAGTCCAATTGTGTCCATGGCACAGCAGTGACATTCTCTGCAGCAACACCAAAGAAGCCATGTGGGAAAGGCCATAAGGAAAAGTCCCAGGAAACCTTGTAACTTGCAGAATTACTAAACTTTGCCCAATTAAACTGTGGTTCCATTAAACTTTCTTTGCCTGGCAGAGGACCGGCTGAGTTATGGGGAACAGCCCTGAGCAATTAAAAGTGAGAGCAATGCTACAAATCTAAGATTTGGTAGAGAAAAATCTCTTGCAAAACATGCAGCCCTATGGAGTTACAGCTTACCCAAATGGGGAGAACCAAATTAAATTAAAAAACATATTGTATATTATCTTAATTTATATATGAGATTTTAGACAGTTCCAAATTTCTGGATTAAATACAATACCATGTGGCTCCATTAAGCCTCACTGGCCTTTTAGAATATTATTGAAAGAAATAATATATAACAGTTTGAAAGGTTTTTGGATGCTTGGTGGCATCATTATGCAATTTATTAATATGTGGGCAGAGTGACTAATGCCTCTGAGGATGTATTTTTAGTTAAAAAAAAAAAAAAAGAAAAAAAGAAAAGTGTGCTGGGGGGACCAAGAAGGAAAAGCAGCTACAAATGGGTTTGTGCTGGCAGCATGTGATGGCATGGATCATTCTGTCTGTCCCTCCACACGCCCAGTGCCCAGAATAGCACTTCTCCTTTCACTGATAGCATTTCCAAAGGGGCCCAGAGGCCCCAGAAACTGCAATTTGGTAGAATTTGGGTATCTAGCTCCTTTTCTGGCATCTTTTCTCCATTTTTAAGGCTGGAAGGGACAATTCAGATCATCCAGTTTAACGCTCAATATAAATCCCCAAGAAAATAATTTCACACATTCACTTGCTAATTGAGCCTACTACTATATGTTCACCAGAGTCATCTGGGCTGGCCTCCAGTTCTGATTTCAAGATGCAAAAAGATGACAAATACCCTGCCCCCTTTAACAGTCTGCCCCCTTTCCCTTCCCAATCTCTTAATTTTGGCTGTCTTAAATTTCCAGCTGTTGCATCTCATTATGTTTTTTCCCAATTAGACTATAAAGCCCTTTTGTACACAGTATTTTTAACTCCAAAGTCATTTATTGCACAGAGTCAGGTCACTGCCTGATCTGCTTTTTTTGTTCAGTTCACCAAATTGAGCTCCTTAAGCCTCTCTCCACAACATTTCCTTTTCCAACCCTCAAATCATCCTTGTAAAACTGAACCATAGGCTGAGAGTTTACAGCCTCTATCATGAATTCGAGTCCCTGAATCTCAGGTTAATAAAGTCTCTATTTTTTAATAAGGCTTCTGTGAAATGACTAGAAATAGTCCTGCAGGATGTGTTATTTGGAGGTAACTATTTCCACATGGGCTGGAGGTACAGCCCTGAGAACAAAGTATGTGGAGAGCAGTAGGAGGGCTCTTCCCTCCTCTCCTTACCTTTTTCTTCAGCCTTTTTTTAGTGCTCTCCCAAGTTGCATTTCAAAAACCAGTGTATTTTCTTGGAGAGTCCATCCTGGTGGACACATCCTAGGCCTCTAGGAAGAAGCTGCAGGATTTTACCTCCCCATGCATGCACAGAAACCAGCTTGCCTTCCCCAGCACAAAACCTGCCCTGCACCCGCCTGCACCAGGAGACCCATCTCCAGTGGGAGCAGAGGCACTGACAGGATCTTGGCACATCTCACTTTGCAAACTGCTCCTTCCCCAGACCCAAACAGACATCTAGAAAATCTCTGAAAGCTTACCAGACACACTCATTCCTCCCAAATAGATAGGATTGAAAACAAACCCTGTTTTTTTTTTCCCTTGTCCTTCTCCAGCATTAGTGTCTACATTTCATAACTGTTTCTTTCTGTTATTAATAGGTTTATTTGCCGTTTGTTAAAAGACAGTGGAGTTTCAAAGGAAGTTTGGCTCTAGATCTTTGGAGAAACCTTCCCAATATTGCCAGAAATTCAGTGAAATGGCAGGATGTGGTGAGTTCTAGACAGTGTCCTTGGGCTCTGGAATTACCGTTCACTGGTCCACAGCTTCTGGATGAGATAATACTCTGCCCTTTCATCGGTCCTGTTTGATTTGGATGAGAGATTACATACCAAATGAAGTTTAAAAGATGTGCCAGCTCAGTTCCATTCAGCCTGGCCTTTATGTACCCCACAGGGACAAACTCGCTCTTCCAAACTGAGACCAAAAATCTCAGAGTCAATCACAAGTGATAAAACATTTGAGTGAGCGAGGACACTGCCAGCCCAGGCACCTTTAAACTTGTTTTCCTCACTTTATTTGTTTGACTTTCTGTTGCTCAGCTTTACTCCCAATGTTTCAGATCCAAATCCTTCAAGACATCATTCACCTCACTTCAGGCCATTTTCCATCTCCCAAAGTTGCCTACCCACGTAGTGAAATCTTCCTGTGACTTAAAAGCTCCCCTAACCTACCTTCACTTATTTGGCTTCAAAAAACCCCTTTTTTTTCCCTCTCTGACAAAAAACCACCAGTTTAAAAGAGTAAGTGTGAATAGAATAAATCACCTAATAAAGTGACCCTGCTTTCCAGCTGTGAGTTGTCCACAAAGAACATATACAACATATGGATTAAAAGAATATGCCATTGGTTAGTGACTCAGCATCCCAGTACTAGTGTTATACCCAAAAGGTGATGCAGGTTTGTATAAGTAGCCTGCAAAGTCTATCAGATTAATAGGAAATTTTGCTTTTAGGTGTGACATTTAAAATTTCCGTGTGGCAGGGACAATTGTTCAAGAATTCTTAAAAATATCTGTGCTAGACAAAGCCTGAAAACTTGGTTGTATGGTGGAAGCAGGCAGGAAAGGGTCAAAAATGGCAGACTCTTCCATGGAAAGCAAATAAAAATAATCTTTGAAGGAAAAGAATACTAGTGGATGTTTCCTAATGGTCACCATTCACTCTGGTGAGTTCTTTATACTCCACTTGCCAGAGGCATAAGGTTTTAATTTTGTTCATGGTCAATGTAATGTTTGGAGTTTCATCTACTTGAACGATTCTTTGGAGACCAGTTGCAATAGCAACAATTTGGGTTTAAATTGCATTTGTGTGGTGGTGGGTTTTTTTTGTTGGGTGTTTTGTTTGGTTTTTTTTTTTTTTTAACTAGAACTGAATCTTACTAAGGAGTGGAACTGGAAAGGATAAAATTAGATTCCTGAACCTTCATCTCTTTTCAGAACCAGACATGAAAAAAAACTGCATCCAGTTTTGTTAAATATTTTTTTCCACATCTGGTGTTCAGTCAAAACCATAAGAAAAGTGCTGGAAATCTCACAAGAAGGCTCGTACTCTTGTGATTTCCAGTCCAATTTTTGCAGCCACAGGAGATCTGTATAGTTCAGATAAGAATCTGAAGCAGAAGCCAAACCCAAACTGTGAACCTCCTGAGGCTCACCCCACCCACAACAGCTTATGCCTTTACCCATCATTTGCAGCAGATGTTCTCCCAAATTCTCTAGTGAGATAAATTCCATTAAAAGTTTCAGGAGAAAGATTATAAGATACATACAATACCAAATAAAAGTGTCCAAAGAAGCTCATCATGGCCCATTAAACTATTGTTAAAGACCCTCATCCAGCAGCATCTACTGATTAGAGCAGTTTGCTTCCCCTTACTACTCATTTTTCCATGCTGGGCTTTGGGGGTTTTTTGATCTAAAGGCCACTGACGTCAATGAGAGCATTTCCATTGTCTTCAGTGGGCTTCAGATCAAGCCCTTGACAAGCTGGTTCTCCCATAGGTCAGTCTGCAGAGAGGGTTTCTGCCAGCAGATTGTCCCTAGAACACTTCACTGTAGATTTACAATCTTTATAAAATTTCTAAATGAAGTTCTATAGTTAGATTCATATGGTAAATCATAAATTACAGCAGACTCTGCAAGCTTGGGTTTGAGGATTGGGTTTTTTTTTTTTTCATTTGGCTCTCGTAAAACATATACTTTTCTTTCATAAGAACTTTTCTCCAAATGCTAATTTTACCTGTTTTCTGCTTTTTTGCAGAAGAACATGTGCATTTTTCACAGCCCAATTTCTCTGAGGAAGGATGTTCCTGTGGCAGTGTTGGCAATGTGAGCAAGCAGGGACTCGCCATCCTACGTCTTGGTGCTTGTTGGTGGGGCAGGAGGTGGCTTTGGGCTCTGCTTGGTACCAGTCAGACTAGTGCAAAAGGAAAAGCAAGCCAACATTACTTTTGTCCCTTTAGATGTAGTTAAAGTTGAAAGATGATTTTTGCCTATTGGAGGAGCATCTTATGTTCAGCTCTGCCATCAAACCCTTGAGGGAGAAATCCCTGGGGCAAGGGATGATCTTCATGCAGAGCCTTGCACCAATGAACTGGGTTTAAATTGGGACCTCTACAATCTCAACACTTCCTACAGTGGCCAGGCCATGTGGCAGCAGGACAGCCCTAAGACACTCAAGTTCTAATTCAGATTCCCCCTTGCCAGAGTCTAAATTTAAGAATTCAAGCAGCATTACAGGGCCCATCTGCAAAGTGGGAGCAATAATCCCACAATACCTTCTCAGAAATGCTGTGAGGCCATGAACTCTATCTACACAGAGTAGTACTGTTCAGTAGTAAATGAAATCTGTTTTCACTTCCAAGGCTATGGCATGAATTACTACAGGCAGAAATCCAGCCTAGCAGGCAATGAACTGGATGGGGCCCACTCAGTTCCTTCCATCTTTAGCTTTGATTTTCATTGTTCTGTTTCATTAATAGAATTTCCATTTTTTTTCCTCCCCCTGTTGTAATTTTTCTAAGTTGTTAATTTACCAGCAGAAAGAACTGCCTCAAAATTGTATACCAGCTCCTCCAAAGCACCCACAAGAATCTGAACAGTTTTTAGTAGACTCAGCATTTCCCTCTTTACTTCTCAGTGCTGGTATATATAGAAAAAGAGGCTGAAGAAAGTCTGTTGTATTTCCACTGGGGGACCATAATCTGGCCACTTGTTTTCTTCTCAAAATAAATTGCATTCTGCAGACACTGTCCTTAAAATCAGGGTAATCCTCTCAAGCCAAGAGGCTCTGGCAATTAGCACTGCTGGTTTTGAAAATCACAAATATCACCCCAAACCAGGCATCAGCTGAGAATGTTTTAATTCATTCTGTTCTCTCATTTATTCCTTTTAATATTTAAGAAAGGGAGATTTTTAGGAAGACTGTGAGAAACAGCAAAATGCTTCAGGTGACTTTTCCAGTCCTCTCCTCTGCTTTCCCATGTTCCTTAAATCCTACCAGGACCAGCTCCACTACTGGTCTTTTCTCTGATCACTGGTGTCAAAGGCTGCGGATGAACAGGTGTTTTGCCACCTCTGGGTGCCCCCTCTGATTCATGATGCCTAGGAGAGAAATTAACAGCAATAAATTGGATTCAAATTCTATATTTTTCTCGGTAGCAGAGTTTGTGACAGCATATGAGGGCTCCCACTGGAAAGAGAACTGGAACGACAAAAATGGGTGAGATAGATGAGAGATTACAGGATAAAGTGATGGCCACTTATAGCTGAACAGGCTGAAGGCTGATGAAGTCTCTTCTGACATTGAGGTTTAGCAGCAGAGAATCTACTCCATAATTTTGGTTCAACCAAACTCTCTTGGAAGTATCACCTGACCATCTACTATTTCCTGGGTGCCCTGGAAAAGATGATCTTTGATGCCAGCCTCTCAATCTGTGCTGAGGTCTGTGGGATTGGATGATCCAGGTTTTAGGGACTGAGGTGAGAAGGGTGGCACAGAAACTAGCACCTAATGCATCCCTTGCATTACCTGCCTCCTCTCAAACATCATTAAGCCCTCACCAAGGAGGTTTCTGCAGGGAATTAAGGAAAGGCACATGGCAGGACATTATCTGCCCATATCTGAATCAGGATTTCCACTGTGGATTGGCTTTGCCTCTCATGAAGACCTTGTTTAATCTCCACTTTTGGGATAGAAACGCTCAGGCACAGAAAGGTTAAGAAACCAGCCCAAGTCTCAGGGCCAGAAATAAAGCTCATTAGTTCTTCATCCACAGGGAGCCCTTTGCTTCCGTCTCATCCGAACTGCCGCACGACAACCACCGTCAAAGGCACCTCAGAAGAGGAGATCAATTTTATAGCAGTTTTACTCTTTGAAAGCACGAACAGGCTCTCCATTAGGAGCTATAATTTATCTGACTGTGACTACTGACTACAGGTCTATGAAATGTATCTAAATGGATTGCACGGAGCCAGAAAGCTCAACCCAAGTATGTATGGCACACACATAAGGAAGCTCTGCAAGTCTGAAAATGCAGAGTATCAGCAAGTGCTCTGGTTTTCCGGATTGATTTGGGAGGTAGGTAGGCTTAGCTGAAGGCTGTGGTTTCTAAATTGGACATGGTTACCTAAAACTATTGGAAATTTGAATTGCATGTCAGATGTCTGGAATAAATGCACTCAAGAGACATAAGAAAAAACATGTGGCCCTCTATTTTTCTCTTTTTTAATGTTTTTTGGAAACTGTTTAAATCTCATCTGGGGCTTGTATAGCTTCTTTGTTTGGCAATGCAGAATTGAAATTCTTTATAAAGGTTTGCTAATCAAAAGGTAGAAACTTGATTGTTGCACACAGAGCCCTTCATCCTGAAAGATGCCTGTACCCTTTCCAAAAGCATACTCTCCTTTCCAGAAAAGTAAATGATCCTTTGAAAACTAGGCAGCACAGTTATTTTATTTACCTCAAATAGACCAAATTTAAATTCTGAAATGGGTCATTATGGCCTGACCCTCTTTCTAACTCTGTCAATAGCTGTTGTAGTTGGGCTGTTCCACAGTCCCCCCCAAGTTCCTGGTGCAAGGACTTGAGGCTGCATATCTTTAGGAAGACCATCCAATATAATAATGAAGATTATATGCAATAAATTTCCTGTGAATTGCAGGCACCTCTGGGGTGAAATATATCACTTCTTCCACCTCACATGGCCATATTGTCCCACTGTGCAGTAAACTGAAAGGGACACAAGAAGGCACCTTTCTGTAGGCAGAGTGACCTTGCCTGAACCAAGGAGGCAGGCCTTGGGATGAAATGTGTCCCACCAAGATGTGACCTTGGGTCTTAAAAGAGAGGAGGGAATTTTCCATCCTTTCCACGTCTGGAAGATGGTACATGGCTTCATGTGCTCACGCTGGGGTCTCTAATCCCCCTTTTCCACATCTCAGTAGCATCACCACAACCTTCATTGTTTGCTTGATGATGTCAATCCAACTAACCAATGAACCAACCTACTCTTCAGCCACCAGTAGCTTCTTGTCCCACATTCTTTACTTGGTGGATCTTCCCATTTCTGATGTTAACTAGGAAGTTCCCAGAACAAAACAGATTTTTTTGAAGTTTTTCTGCTTTTATTTCTTGATGCCTACTCAGGTGCAGCCACCTAATTTTAAGGACTAGATTGTGACACATGGTAAGCCATAAGTATGTTTGTAAAAAATACACATTCCTTCAATTTTTTTTTTAACTTAATCTTATTTTACAGCATTCTGGAGCTGGACTAGGAGACCTTATCTCTCCCTTTTCCTCTGACCAAGGTGCATGTTAAGGCCTAGAAAATGCTAAAAATAGAATAAGGGCATAAAAAAAATAAGACTTTTTGATCTAGAACACGTCTTTTCTTCCAGATTCTGAATACAATGGAAAAGGCAGAAAATCTATGTATGTGTCCAGGCAAAGCTTGCAGCTCCTCTCAGCAAAAACCTACGGTAGCTGGTACAGCTGAAGTTATGTTTTCTGAAAGCCATAAACTATACCAGCTACAGCAGAGTTAATGGCAGCATATAAATGTCATTGGGCAAAAATAATGCTGTCATATTTGTTGCTTTTACAGGTATTCAGGAATCTCCTCCCAGTCTCTGTTTTGGATATACAGATATATAAGTCTGTGCAGACTCAGCAGGGTTAAACTGCCAGGAGTAAGAAAGGACTTACTCTTGGAAGGATTTGGCACCCCCCTCTTTTCCCACTCCCAGCACCCAGGTGTGCCAAAACGTTATGGTTTCTTTTAGACCTGCATAATTAAATGAGTGATGAGGAATTTCTCACCAATATAAAACTATATTATTTGTTGCTTAAAATAGAGCTGTACCCTCTCCACGTTGTCAGCTGGTGTCAATCAGGCTGTTCCGGGACACCGGCTTTTGCTCCTGGGGAATTACAACCCGAGCATCAGGACAGCACAGTGCAACTCCAATGGGTCCAAGAATGGGAAGGGACCATCATAGTGTCCAGCATCAGAGAATATACTGAATTGGAAGGGACTCACAAGGATCATCGAGTCCAATTTTTAGCCCTGCACAGGACCATCCCCAGGAGTCACACCACGTGCCTGAGAGTATTGTCCAAACGCTTATTTTGTGTTTTTGTGTTCGGGCAGGAATTCTCACCCTGGGGGGGGGTCTCGGGGAGCTGCGGAGGACACGGAGGGTTACTCTAAGGAAGCCCACGCAGTTTCTCTCCCGGTTTAACAGACAGCCCTGGTTCATAGCTGCCAAAATTTGCTAGCAGCCCGTAGATTTACGAGCCCCGGGTGTGCACCCGGCTCCAGCTGCGGAGCTGCGGGCCGCCAAGCCGGGGGACCGCGGTGGGGCCGGAGCCGCGGCCCCTCGCTGAGCTGCAGGGCTGAAACCAGTATGAAAAGGGGAAACCCGACTATAAAAAACGGGGGAAAGCAATGAAGAACAGAAGGGAACGGGTGATTTTGGTCCCGTCTCTTCAGCCCCGCACTTTTAACGGGTTGAGATGCGCCGGTCCCTGCGCGACAACCCCTGTGCAAGGCGGGCTGGGGCAGGAGGGTTGGGAAAGAGAAACTCTGGTGGGGAGCGAGGGGATAAAGTCAGAGGCAAAGGCAAGGTATCAGAAGAGAAATCCTGGAGGGTTACGAAAAAGAGTAACTTGTCCACAGGGTGTCACTCTTGACCTACTTTTGGGCCAGCACCCGGCCTGGTCTGTGGCCCCAAGAAGTTGGGGATTTTTAGCTCTCCAACACGCCTCCAAAAAAGGTAAAAGTCTCAAAAAAAAAGGCACGCTGACACCTCTGGGTGGGCTGCCCTGGGCAGCCCAGGTGTTTCCAACCCTGCTTACCCCACTCGTTGTCCTTGCCCTGTGTTGGATCTTGACTTGCTCTCTCCAGAGAATGGAGTTTGAACAGGGTCTTCCTCAGGCCAGGCATATAGCCCACCACGGAAAACTGGATGTAGAGTGGAAGAAAACACTCCTCCTCCACAGTCAAACTCTTTCTCACCATTCTGCCCCAGACTCCTGCCATTCTCCTTCAATGTTTTGGGAGTGTTTTAGCTTACTACGAAATTTCCCCGTCATCCCATACTGTTAGTCTGCACTTTTCCTTTGGGAAAACTCTTATTTCCCAGGCACTGCCTCGTGGAAGATGCTGCATTAGAGATTTATGGTAAATATGGTAAATAAATAAAATTAAATGCTGATAATCCTTTGCTTTTGGTAGCTGCTACTCAGCAGAGACTGGAGGGATTCTTTGACTAAGAAGAAGCCCTGAGTTCCCAACTTGTTTTCTGGGTCAAGCTGCAGATTTCTGCAGCCATGAGGGCAAAGCTGGGGATAGCCTAAAAGCAGGGAGAGCCCCGACATTTTTTGGGATATGGTGCTGAGGCCAGGCAAGGCAGGACTGCCTGCCTGCACTGCCTGTGCCTGCCAGAGGGCTGATGGATGCATCAGCCTGCCCAGGACAGGCACAGGGAACTGCAGTCATCCACCAGGCTCGAAGGGGCCAGTGGGTGACATGGATGCTGGGGTCAGCAGCACAGCAGCCAAAGTACAGGCTGCAACTTTTATAAAGTATCAGCAGAGTTTGAATTATGGTGTGTCCTCCTGGCAAGGTTCCTGGAGCAGAGGACACACCAGCAGCAGTACTATCTCCTCTTCCAGGGCTGGTTGGGACAGGATTTGTGTGTAGCGTGTACAGCACATAATTCTTCAGGCTATCACTTACATAGCATGAGCTCAGCACTGCAGCACTCTCTGACATTTTGAAATATTCTGCTAGGGGCTCAGCAGTTTACTGGGAGTATTGCACCAGATACATCCCAAAAGGGATGCTGTCCCTTTGCACGACAACCCCCTGTTGGTTGGAGGTGCTCTTGTAAAGCCTGCATCCATCAATCCTACCTGTCTGTGACTGCCTTGTTTGTGCAGTGACTTCACTCTTTTGCCCCAGGACAATGCTTTTAAGGGTGCTCAGTAACATTTTAAGCATTTGTAGGTTTTCTTTCAGGACATCCTCAATGTGGCTACCCCATGATTTTATGGAAACGCCTGCAATATGTAAACACAAACATATAAATCTCTGTAATGCGAAAATTCAGCTTCATGAAGCTGTACAAGAATGCAGCCATGTGACTGCAAAACTTCATTTATAAGTATCTAAATATAGATCATAGCAAGCAGTAAACCCAGGCTTCAGTTTTAAAAGCGAGGGCATAGGGGAGAGCGCAGAGTCAGCACTTCTTAAATAAGAAGTTCTTCTTGTACTAATTCATTTACAACAGCATCTTCCTTTGACACAGCAAATTTGCATCCCCGAATCCTGATCACAGAGACATAAAGATTTTTATGGGAGTCGGAAATAGCCTCCATGCAGGCACTGCTGTGGGAGCACTGCACCACTGCCGACCTCTGCGCCCAGACAAGGGCACGCTGCAGTTTGCACCAACTGAGCTGTGCAGGCTTTACTCTTCTCTGTGTGTTTTTATCACATCCTGTTTCAATTCCCTGGTTCCAGTTTGCCCAGGTTATTTCCTGGCACCAGTGGCTGTGGCTGCCCATGGTCCCAGGGAGCACCATGCAAGGGATGCACGGGGCATGCAGGCTGAGTGGGGAATACTGGATTCCACCTGCCCACACCTGCAGCTCAACTGTTTAGGATGATTGGGATATCATTTTCTTGATGATATTCCTTTGTCAGGAACTGTAGTGACAGGATGAGGGGGAATGGCTTCAGACTGCAAAGGAGTAGGTTTAGATTAGATATTGGGAAGAAATTCTTCCCAGTGAGGGTGGTGAGGCCCTGGCACTGGTTGCCCAGAGAAGCTGTGGCTGTCCCATCCCTGGAAGCGTTTAAGGCCAGGTTGGATTGAGCTTTGAGCAACCTGGTCTAGTGGAAGATGTCCCTGCCCTTGGGCAGGGGGTGGAACTAGACCTTTAAGGGTCCCATGCAACCCAAACCGTTCTAGGATTCTATAGTTCTATATCCCACACACCACATTAGGTCTGTTTATTGCCATTATCTTGGCTGCCATTAGGCATGAAACTTTTTCAAATAATTCTTCTAGCCTTGCAGTTTCCATAGAAATACATTTTAAATTTAGAAAAAGTCAACTGTCCTTTGAAAATCACTGCAAACACAGTGGGACAGTTTTGCAGGATTCAATGTTCCCCAGATTTGCACAAGGAGTAACCTCACCGGGGTTTGAGCAGAAAGCAGAGGGGGGAAACTAATGCTTTGAGAGCCAAACTCTAATAACGTGAAATTAGCCCTGTTCTGGGTTTACAGGAACCACTTCCTAAACCATGAGGGCTGTTTCCAACTCACAGCCAAGAACTGGATCCAGCTGCAGGGAACAGGAGATGTCTGGGAAAATGACTCCCTCCCCCAGGACATCTACCCCATTGCAGAAGAGTTGTGAGAGAAGCTTGAAACAGACCCAACAGAAGCACTTTTCCAGCCTGAATCCTCACCTGGACAAGCACTGCTGTTTAGGAATGGGATTTAGCATCAATGGGACCTAAGCAGATGCTTGAATGAATCCCCACATTTAAATCACCACAGAGACTGTTTTGCAAATTTCTAAACATTTTCCACTGGAATAATCAGAAGATCACACATTTTCTAAATATTGCGTAAGTTGGCTAATTGCTTGAATATCAATTTTTGGGGCAAAGATCTATGTTATTATCAACAAAATCTGAAATTATTATAGAACATTTTTCACGCTCATTCTTATTCACTGATTTCCTATTTAATAAACATAAAGAACATTAACTGACATTTGTTTTCAGCTGAATGTTGAAATACAGGGGTTTTTTATTGAAGAAAAATCAAGTCACAACCGTTTATGTTTGATGGGACATACAATGGAGCACCATGATGTTCTCAGACCAGGACATTCAGCTGAAGCTGCTGGACTTTGGCAATTGGCGTGAACTGCAATTCAGAATGCATTTTGATTGGCCCCATCAGATTTTTCAGTAGCAAACTTCAGATTTTCATGTGGAAAATTTAAGTTTACACGGAAATTTGCTTTTTATTTAATTAAAAAAAACCCCAACAAAACACAAACACCCACAAATCCGCTTTACACATCATGCACAATGCAGAAGAGTCAGCACATGACCAAAGAACATCCACTGCATCCATTCTGCATTTTGTCTATAAAAATACATCTGTATTACTGGCAGTTTTCTGTGCTCATACCTGTCTTCCCTTGTGTTGCCTAATGTGTTTAAGGGCCATTTCTGCTATGTTTTTTTGTCTAAATCACAGCAGGAAAACTAGAACTGCTTGAGTCACACAGACACGGGGCAGGTAAGAAGCAAAGGTGCCATCAGATGGGAGGAGGTGGCAGAGATGCGACAAGAACTAGCCAAGCAGTGTGACCAAAAGTCAGGGGACAAAACAGCATTTTGTCCCAGCCAAGAAGGGTGAGCAGAGGTTTTTACACCTCCTAAACACCAGCAACAGAGAAGATTGCAGCTACTTCATGCTCCAAAGCCCAGCTCCTCCCAGCAACCCAGCACACAGCAGCAACACATTAATTATATATCTATATCTATATCTATATAATCTCCATGAATGACCTGCTACCTGTAAAAAAAAGTACCTACATCATGATACTTTACTACTGCTTTTGTTGGACTCACTCTGTAATTACAAAGTAGTTGTTAAAGAAAACAAATCTGTTGGCTTTGCCACGAGCAATTAATGCAGGTTACCAACATGACGGTTACACAGGGCCAGCGCTAGAACTCCTGAAAAGAAAACTCAGGGAGCAGGTACCCAGAATGTGTTGTAGTTTCTTTGATTTTGATAAAAAGGCAGAGCTGGCTCTCCTCTTGCTCTGTGGGGCAGGTTTGTGGAGGAGTACCTTTTCCACCCATGGATCTCATGTTCACCTTGCTTTTACCATCCTTTGGATTTGGTTTTCTTATTGCAGCTCCTCTCCAGCTAACTCTGGACACAGTGCTGCCATGACCCTGGGTGCCATAAGAGCTGGAGCAAGAGCCCATTGACAATAACAACTTTGGAATTACATTTTAAGCACCAGGATTTCATCCATGGCACACCTAAATTTACATCATAGACCCCAGCCTTAATAGTTCCACATGTAATTTTTTTTTTTTGTCATTGCATCTCAAGCCACTGCCCAACTGGCTGCTGGCAGGTTTGGTGCCCCATTCAAATCCCTTTTCATCTAACTCACCTTTATGGTAGATAAACAGCTGCCTCCATGGGGCCATCTTTTGCCATGGGAATGTCTGCCTCAGTGGCCTTTTCCATTTGATCCACCCATCTCTGATCTAAAGAAAACACAAACTGTGGATATTTACAACACGAGAAATGATGGGGCAGCCCATGAGTCACTTGCTCCTCATCTGAGGCACAGAAAACACAAAGAAGCAAAAGCTCCTTAAATGTAGACATTTGTCCTCCTATTGCATGTTAAAAACACTGTCAAGAAAAAATATTTAACACTGTGTTATTTTCTCAGGGTAGGAGAAGGGGTAAAACCAGTTACAACGGATTTGTGAAATTTAAACCACATGTAAAATAAGGCGAGAAGCTACAGCAGGAGGATCTGCTCTTTCCAGTCATTCCCAGCACATTTGGTGTGGGGATTCCTACCTCCTCCCCCCAGGGAAATCACCATGACTTTCCAGTCAGGAGGCCAGGATGAAGAGGCAGGTGAGTATAGCAGCACCAGGGCCAGTGGTTGTCAACAGTGACCAGGTTTGGCACTGGTGAGAAACAGAAATCTGTCCATGGCCCCAGTCAGCTCAGAGCACAGAAAACCCTTTTTTGAGGAAGTTTCTTTTCCACTCTGCTCAAGGACATAGGAATAGGAGCAATATTTGCATTGTATCTTCTATACAGGGTTACAAAGAACAACAAAGGACTTCAAAATTGCAGGTTGCTTCTTAAAATTGCAACCTGCATGGTGGCAGTGTTAGGAGTGCTTGTTCGGTGTCCTTGTCTGGAGAAGGGGTCATGCTCCCCCGCCTCTTCCTGCTTTCTCCATGCTGGGAGGTGCCAACACCTCTCTGGATAGGGATAGTTACCCTATCCAGACACTCAGCAAGGCTGGATCCTGATGAGAAACAGCGAGTAAACTCTGGTGTTGGGTCATCTGCACTGTCTTACAGTGAAAGGAACAACAACCTGTAGTCCTGCAGGTGAACCTCAGCCAGCTCTTGCTGAAACTTCCTGGCCTTTAGAACCTAATCAAGGCTCATTAGTCTAAATTAGATGCATCAGCCAGACATTTATGTTTTGTATCATTAAGAGGTGCTAATGGCAGCCTGAAGGCATCCACCAAACAAACTTATTTCATATCCTACCTTGATGCTACTGTGAATGACTGCTTCACGCTCTCACCTGGTTTTGCCACTGGTGCCAACATTTTCACAAGCACAATAAAAAAGTTTCGTGCAATTCAGTTCTGGACTGTTTTATTTCAAGTCTGAAAAAAAAAATCAAAACAAAAGGGATCTTCAATACTGAAATAATATTTTTTGCTACAGTTGAATCAACTTCTGGCCATCTCTGCCTCCTTTCATGCCAGAGAGATGTCCTGCCCTCTGAGCCACCAAGCAGAGAGCAGCTACTCCAAAGACACCCCACAAACTTGAGTGTGCACCAAAGTTTCCATTTCAGGTTAAAATTATGGATATAACTATGTCTCATAATTTATCACACTCAATTCTTCAGCATCCAATCTTTTCCTTATTTTTAACATCCCCACATTTTTCATTTTCTTTCCCCATCACATATTCATTGGATGCTGTACAAACAAGTGTAGATTTAAAGTGTCCCCATAGCATTTTACTTATTCTGTGACTTAATAATAAAAAGAGCACTGAATAGAAAGGCTAGAGTTCAAATTCTGGACTCTATTGCCACTTGCAAGCTGCACTCTCCCACAGCTCCTTGCTTGAAATACAGCCACCCATTCAGCTTTATGCTAGCTCTGGAGCAATAAAACTACACTTTGCTGGAGGAATTTTAAATCGTTCTAAACCAATGCAGAGATCTTTAAAACACAAATCTAAAAATGTAAAAAGTGAGAGTCGAAGTGAAACTTTTGGATTTTACCAAGTGGGTCTGCAAATTCTCCATCTTTATAAAGAAAATTTTTCCTTGTTTTCAGAATTGAAAAGGGACATTTTTTTCTTGGATGAGGACTTTTATTTAAAAAGGTCCCAGAGCTATAAAAGTTCTAGATTGAGAATTAAAGAAAAAATAAATCTGGCTTAGTGGAAATCTCCATCATATTGATGCATTTAACAACTTAGACTGCAGGAGCCTATAACCCAGACTCTGCTCCCAGGGCTGGGTCCATGTGGGGTGTCTGGACAGCTTTTGAGAGCACAAATGTGGCTGATGGGCAGCAGGATGTGACCCTCTGCTCCGCACCGAGGGGAACAACATCAGGTCTGTGCATCTCACCAGGTGCAGGAGGTTTCTTATTTGAAAGGTGTCACAGTGCAATGAGCAGGGCACAGAGAGGATATCTCCCATGTCCTGTTGCCTGTGGCTTGGCATTTCTCTGCCAGGTGCTTGTTTTTCTCCATGTTTTCTTTGTCTGCCTTGGATTGAGGCTCCCTGGAGGAGAGCCCACTTCTGCGCAGAGCAAAGCGCTGCAGAGGCCTGGCTGCACCTGGGTTTCTAGGAGGGAAATTAAGCAATTGCAAATTGTTACTCTCATTTTTTGGCAATTTCATGCTGAAGTTCTGTTTTTCTTTGAAGCTAAAGGTCAATGATTAATTCAAAACTCGTATTTTCCCCAAAATTATGGACGGGGGGGAATAATGTGAGCCCAACTTCACTCTCCTTTATGCCTTTGTAAAGCTGAAATAGCTCACTCTGTTTGCACCAGATTTGCCTTCTGATTTCTTCTGGCCTTTTCCAGAGTGTTTCAGGGGCTGCAGATGCAGCACGGACTTTCTATGGACCCAGGTCCTGCCAAGAACCCGTGCATGCATTGCCCTCCGACTTGGACCAGCTGAACTGGACATTAGCACTCACAGCCCTGGAATAATCTTATATGGGACTCAAAAGTCCTTGTAATGCAGGGATTGATGATGTACTTAGTGACACATGGTGTGATTCTTGGGGCTGTCCTGTGCAGGGCCAGGAGTTGGACTTGATGATCCTTGTGGGTCCCTTCCAATTCAGGATATTCTCTACTTCTATGTATGAGATAGTGAGGGTATTGAGGACACGGCTACCTGTGAGAGATCACATACATTTTAGCAGAGTACAGATTTTACAATTCATTAGGGACATCGCTGTGTTTTTATTATTAATGTGTCTTGCAAAATAAGATGTTTAGCTAAGCTTACTAATTCCTTGAAACTCAAATCATTTAAGCTGTCTAACCTTGTTCAGGATAATTATTTCTATCCATTATCCATCATGTTAAAAATGACAGCTCTGGGACAAGGAAGCTTTTCAAGCAAATGTTTTAAGACAGTGTTTTAGGTTGCAGGCACTAGCAAATGTTAATTAAATTAGATAAACAATGACTCAGAGTAGCTGTGCTACACTAGAAGAAAGATGGGGGGTAATAGGGGAAGGAATTTGGCAGCTCAAAGGTCAAAGCAGCTTTTTTGGAACCAAGAATCTGTCCTTTGAGCAAGTACCTCACCTGAATTCAAGAGGATGGAAATAACTGGTTTCTCTTTACATTTACACCTCCAGACAGCATTTGTGTGGGTTTGCTGTGTGTGGTTCTGCCAGGGCACATGGTGCACACTGCCTGACAAGGCATGCTCCAAGCCCATCTGACAGCCTGGCCACATGATCGTATCATCCTCCATCAGCTTCCTGTTCTTGGGCAGTGTCTGTCCTGAAATTGTGGATCCAGTCTGAATGTTGGACAGTCTCATTTAGTAGAAATTGCCCACTGAACTATATCAAGCAGTTACACGAGTAAGGCTTCGAAAGTGACCTCCAAGTCTGGGAACGCGTATCCTGATAATTCCTGTGACAGGACCATCCTTAATCTGTACAATAATACACCTAAATATTTCTTATTAATACTTCATGCAACAATTCTAATCCTATAATGTGACTGCTCCCACAGTGTGCAATAACATTTTGAAAATCAAAGCATCAAAAAGAACATTTTCTCCTGGGATTTGCTGCGTTAAAGATCCCAAGTCAAATACCTAATTTTGAGTGTACCCAAAGAGAAGAGGCTGAAGCTGAGATCCTAATTTTTGCTAAGAAAGGGAGTGACTTGCCGATGTGAAGCAGTGCCTGGTGT
Source organism: Pachyramphus minor (assembly GCA_013397135.1). Taxonomy (NCBI): domain Eukaryota; kingdom Metazoa; phylum Chordata; class Aves; order Passeriformes; family Tyrannidae; genus Pachyramphus; species Pachyramphus minor. The sequence continues at coordinate 1,073,566 of VYXB01007985.1, read as the reverse complement.
CCCACGCTGACCTTCTCTCAGGTCCTGCAGGGTGGTGGGGCTCACCCTTTGAAGGAGTTTTGAAGAGAACTTGTTTCACTGCTGAACCCATGGAGTTTGTATAGGGAGACAGAATTCCATAGGTGCAGCAGGGATACACCCGTAGAGGTGTGGGGTGCTCGGAAGAGGAAAGAAAGTCATGCAGCACTCCTAAGACAAATTGTAAAGGAGTGTATGGGAAATCTATGGTTTATAAGCTTTAGTCTTTTACATCTTTTAGCTCACAACAGAGGCTCTTAACATTTGTTCCTGAGGCCTTTTGCCCCCAGCTGCAGCAGGAGCCAACGGACTCTGCTTTGTGGGCTCAGTGACCATCACTCACCTGTGATGGACCATGTTTGGTGCATACAGGGAACAACCAATTCCCACTTTTGCAGCAGCTGTGAAGCAAAGGCTTTGGGAATGAGTTACAAGTCATTGGAGAGTAAGTCAGGCAGCTACATCTCTCCCAGATGAAACCAGAAACTGCTCAACTATTCTAATCCCTGCACATCTCAGGTCATGCTCCTCCAAGCATTCAGCTGACTCGCCTTTCTGGAAGCAGCAGCACTGCACTTCCCCACCATGCTTGGTCCCTGGTGAGGACCCGTGGTACCCTCAACCTCGGCAGCCCTGTGAATTCAGCCAAGTGCTGGGTTTTATACTACAGAGATACTGATCTGTCCAAACTTTCTTCACCTGCTCTTGTCATTTCAGCTCCTTGGGGACACACACCTCCATGCCACTGCCCAACTAATTAGCTGCTTCACTGGTTGCATTCTACAATTCTTCAGTGATGGGTCCCCATCTGACATCTTATGACAACTGATTAGTAAAGTAGGCCATGAGTTTAAGAAATATGTAATTTGGGCACCACTTGCTATTAACTGTTTGTATGCTTTTGTTTGTTTGTTTGTTTTTTACAAAACCGTTACCCTCAATGTAAATACCAAGGGATGAGATAAAGTTTGTGAACTGAAAATTTTACAAGGCAGTAAATCTGAAGATTCCTTCAATACCAAGCCCTGAAAAGGCAATAAGGGAATATATATCCTTACTGCAATGCTATACATTACAGAAGTCTAGATACCAAGGCAAGATCAAAAATTGCTGTTTGTTCCCTACTCTTCGGCCAAAACGATATGCAAGCTAATTAATTAAATAGAATTAAGTAAAAACATCCTGTCTTCACCCCAAGTTCCCCAGCCAAGAGAGCAGAAAAGAAACAATAAATAAAACTTGAAGGTTTAAGTGAGCTGAACGCTCCTCTCCAGGTTAAAAGGATGTCAGCAAGCTACAGCATCACAGCAGTTAAATGTCGTTGAAGATTTCACTGCCTTTGGTCTGGGATTTGCTCTCGCTTGAGAGCTGGTCAAACCAATCTTTCCAAAACACTGACTTCTGAACTTTTGCCAGAGGTGCCTCTCTCCGGTGACCAGGCAAACGACATGTTAAACCTGTCAGTTCAGAATAAGCAGAAAAGTGTGCACCCGCCATGGGGAGGGCATTTAAAGGCACAGAGTTTCCTTCGCTGGGTGAGATGAAGGGCTTGTGTATGTACCAGGAGGCTTATGAACATTTGGGGACAGTGATGGGACCCCATTGCCAGTAGGCTTTCTCTATCCCAATGGGTTGGAGAGAGCTACCCAGTTTCAAAATATGTCCTTTCTAAAATACAGAGCTCTGCTCCTGCAGGATGACCCACAATCCGATTTCAGGGAAGCCAGAGATGCAGGACACCTAGAAGATAAAGAATAAAAACTAAATTCTACTAAAAGGGAAGAAGAGGCAAAACCTTACAAATTTTGTGTTTACATAAGGGCTAAGGATCTCAAGTAATTTCTGGTATAAGAGACTCTTGACCACATGTTCAGCCTTCCTGATGATTTTGAGGGCACTGGTAACACAGGTTATGATCACATTACTGCAGTGGTTACTCACAGTTTATAAGAGACAAGCAATTAACAGAAGCCACCAACAATCCTGATTTTAGCACCATGGTTTGGAGGAAGAATCACAAACACCTACAACCAAACAGTCCTGGTGTTATGCAGCAAAGGAGTGTTTCTTTGCTACTTTGAACAACCAGTCGTAAAGAAGTCCTATCTACACACATAAGTAAACTGATATCCACCATGACCCTCTGATGTCAGATCAAGATAATTGGACTACCGGGAAGCTGAATGTTTGTTTTGCTGTGACCTATGGTTTAGTCTAGCACAAATTGGACTCATGCCAGACCCACAGCTAAAACGGATCTGCTGCTGCCAGCCTGAGGTCTTATCCCAGAGATGAAGATGATCCAGTCTCATCCTTCCAGGTCTCTGTATTTTACATTGAGTACTGCCATCTCATCTGCAAGAAGCAACAATATGTCCACAGCAAAGTCTGAGCCTGTATCTTCACCCTGGGGCATCGAATCAAACAAGACACATCTCCAGCTCTTTCAATTTTTATATACAACTGAGGGTAAGTGGCCTCAGTGCTGGCAAAGCACAGAAAACAAATATCTCTATTTTTCCCCATAAGCGATCATGCCAATACCAGGTTGAGGTTCCAGTGCTAAGTCAAGATATCCTGAGAGGTTCACCACAGGTAGGTGAAGTTGAACCCAAGCAGACAGGAGGTGTCCATATGCAGAGTAGAGAATTTGGAGGAGTCTGTGGTTAAAACATGCATTCACATTTGAGCTCCTATTAAAAAAAGAAAAAACCAAACACCAACTAAAAAGAAGAATAATCCACAAGTACATTCAACTCTCTCATAGCAGCAATTATCACTTCCAACCATCCCCAGTTGGCTGGGAGACTGCATCCCATCCTGGCAGATACTGACCTGGCCTTAATTTTTCACACCTTGGTCACTTGGCTGTTTTACAGCAAACCGATATACCTGGGCATGAAGCCTGCAACACTTAGGAAACTCCAAACAGTACAAAATGTTACAGAAAACCTCTTCAGTGACACTTACTGCCACAGATACATCACATCTATCCCCAACTGTCTACAATAGCTTCACAATTTTAATTTGGAGACATGTTCAAGTTTTTGACCCTTTTCTTTCTGATGCTCCATTGCCTGAATTTAGGATATCTGAAAAACTGTGTGAAACTGTTGGATAAAAAACATGGACAAGAAATATGCTTCTCTGGTGCAGTGAAAGCCTTTACAATAGGAGTAAAGCTTGTCTAAGTGGGAGACTGAACTCCTGCATGAGCATGGTATGAACTTGCTTAATCATAGATGATTGTGTGTGCTGTAAACAGGAGTCATCCCCCTCTCTCAGCCAAGAACGCTGTAATTGCTTAATGAAAGTGTAGTATAAAAATAAATAAATAAGGAAAGCTCTGAAGGAAGCCACTGAGTTCTCCTCCAGCATGTATTAAGTTGCAGTTATTCCTCCTGTTGGCGTTCATGGCTCATGTAGACACTCCTCTCACTCAAAATATGTAAGTAAGCAAATAAAAGAATTGCAAGCTGATGAGACAGTCAGTAAGATGCATTCAAAGTGTGTTCTCAAATGATCTGTTTTCTGCATTTCTCACTTGTAACCAGAATTTACTGCAAGTCAATTTTTAGTTATTTCAGATGAATAACAACTAGATTGCTACACTTGTTTAAACACACTAGGGATGGTTATATTTTGCCAAATTCGGATCTCTCTCCTCCCAGATCTGAGGATTTTGAGCAAAGATCAAACAAGCCTGTGTGCAATGTCAGGAAAACTATAGATATTAGCAAGATGTAGGAGAATAATAAAAGAATCCTTTGTGTTTACAACTGAATTCTTGATTTGTCTGAATAATGTCAGTAAAAAAAAGGAGTTTTCACCTTAGATTTTCAATACCTGGCTGACAAAAAGAACAGTTCAATACTTTTTTTTTCTAGTGAGTTTGGCAAACTCTTAAAGAGGAAGTTAATTTTTCGGAGAAAGTGGTTTTTGTTTAGTTGTAAATGTATGTTTGGTCAGAGTTTTGGCAAACAACTCCAGTTAGTTTTTGTCCTGTGTAAGCATTTTACGTCATGCCCTAGAAGCAACAACAGCTGTTAATTATTTATCAGCTCATGAGCACTGGCCTGTTAATTGCAAAACATTATAAAATAGATTAGGCAGAAAAGCTCGATACATATGCAAGCAGGGGTTTTTGCTCCATTTTGTATGTGACTTGGTTAAATAAGCAATTTTATGTTTCTGTTTACTTTACAAGGACCACCTTCACCAGTGATTTGATCTTAGAAAATTTAATGGGACCACAGTCTTCAGAAAAGTTTACTAAAAATTGAAAGATTTTTCATACTTGAAGCACTTTGTGCCCTTATCACAGCTCTAATCCAGAATGAAGATGAGATCTCTTGTACCTCCAGCGTATGGTGTTTTAAACCAAAATGATTAGACCTCCTTCAGAAGGGGAAGCACTAATGAGCAAGTAGAAGACCACAAGATTGAAGATTTCTCCAACCTTCTTAGCCTTTATGTGATATTCATGTCATTCAATACTATTTGGTGTTGCATCAGAAGACACCTGTAGACAGTGACTCACCTGCATTGCAGGTCCTGCTGGCTCCTTGTTTGCTTTGTTGACAAGAAAACCACGACTGACTTTGTACTAATGAAATAAAAATTTCCAATTTTCCTGGCACCTCCAGCGAAGTATTTTCACCTTATTAAAATGACCTCAATGTACAACAGTCTTTTTCACATACAGTGGCTGTTCCAAGGCTAGCAGAAAATATACACAAAAGGTTTTTTGAGAAGTTTCTGCCAGGCAAAGGACCTCGAGGCAGGATGCCTGTGCCATTGTCCACCATGAAGGCATTTTGATATGTGTGAGTGGTCTGATATCAGCATTGAAATAATATGATCCAGTTGCCCCTGTTCATCTGCTTGTCCATTACCCATCACTTGGCCCTCTTGATGGCCTTCTAACATCGTGGAATTTTTGGATGACCAGGAGAATCTTGGTCCTTTACTCTAATCCCTGATGCACAGTCTCCTTCACTTCTTAAGGAGGAAGACATCCCAAGAGGCCAGTGCTCATTGACCAACACACAATGGGCTGGATCTTAAACCAGTGCATATTTGAGTAGGTTGATTGAATTAAATGGAGACTCACTGATTCACACCAGCTGAGGACTAGAGGAAGGGATTTGAGAGGATTTAGGACCTGTCCCAACTGTGAAACCCTTTAAAGTTTGGTTCACAGACCTGCAAAGAAGAGAACAGACTGGCATTATGTGCATGAAGATTAAAAACAGCCCCAAAGGTGGTGAAACACTTCCATTAGGTTATTTGCTGGACTTGTTGTGCCAGTTACAAATCACTCCACATTCCAACAGTCAAACAGCTGGAAAGAGCATGAAATCTCGGGCTCTGACCAGCTTCTTGCAGCACTCACTAGAGCAGCTTCTCTCACTTCCACTGCATTTTGGCACTGCAACACTTTGGGTCAACAACTTTGAAAGAAAAACTTCTAAGATTTTCAGAAAGTCATACGAAGTCATACCCAACTCCAAAGAAAACAAAAAAACCCCCAAACAAATGCATGCAAGCTTGGTTTTAAGAAACACAGAATGGTGGGAACAGTGTTCTTGTTTTTTACTCTAAGTAACATCAGGAAGCCACACAAATCTTGAATTAAAAAGGAAATAAACCTTCAGTACAGGCTGTGGGACCAAAAGTTTACACACCAAAGCAATATTCACGTTTAACAATCTGAAGATGAGACAGCTCTGCTCTGCACAGCCAGCCACACAGAAAATAAACAAAATCCTTGAACTGACCATCCTGGAAGGTTTAGGCTTCAGTTCAGACCAACATCTGAGTGTACAGTGAAGGTGTGACTGCAGGGAGGCTCAAGATCCTCCATCTGGGACCCAAAGGCTGGGTAAGAGGGGCCAAGCCCAGCCCTGTCTCCATGAAGCCAAGGTCAGCCTTGCCTGAATGAAGGATACTGGAAGGGGGCCATGATTCACAAAATCATTTAAATGGTTAAATGGGCTACACATGCGGCAGAGTGCTCCTGGAGTGACAAGTTTAGAGTGCTGTATTCTCTTTAAATAATAAATGATGTATTTTTTTCCTTTGTTTTCTTTTTTCTTTTTCTTTTTTTTTTTACAGGACTTGTATAGCCTGTGAAGTGTCTTCAAGTACAGAACATTCCCAATTGCTCTAAATCTCAAATCACCCTGACCACTGGGATTTGGCCAGCTACACCAGAGCAGAACTGGGGCAAAAAGGAAAGTGTGTTTATAAAAATACCCACATATCCACCACTATCTGCCGTTTAGATACTCCTAAACTGTTTCCTAACAGCATCTGATCCAAGAGGGGCTTGAACTCTGGTTTCATAGGTACTGCTTGGATCTCTGAATGCTCCTCATGTTCTTAATCACGTCTGCTCCAGAGATGAGGCTATGAATAATTAACTATGCCTCCAACATTACAGTCATAGATTATGGTGGTGGTGACTTGTGGACTGCCATGCGCAGCATAAACCATTTAGGAAACTCTGTTATCCACTTTCCCTTTATATTTGTCTTGCAATCACTTACCGCTTAAAAGGGTAAATCTTTCATAGCTTTAATTAAAGCATTTAAAATAATTTACACTGAAATTGTATGTGCTTGGGTCTGTCAAAATTGATGCTTTAATAACATGTCATCCCTTTTTTCGATTGCCCTGAAATCTGTTAAAATTACCACTAATCTAATTGGGAACAAAGTTGTCAAATGCATGCAGCTCTGACAGTTTGTCTTTCTGCAAACTGCCGACAGATTGCAAGTTACGCATGTGTTGAGCAGATGGGTAAGTTAAAAGGAACACAAAAAAAAGCAATTTATTAAATCACCTGGAACCAGCAGCTCCATTCCAAAAATAGTGAGAATGAAATATAGCAAGAGCTAGGAGAGTTGGCACTGGAATATGCCAGAAGGTACCAGTTACAAAACAAGATAAACATTTTGAGAAGCCTCAGCTGTGTTGCAGAATAATGAGGCGTTATTTAACCCGATATAGATTACCAGCAGAAATTAATTTAGGGTGCAGGGTTTTGTGAGAGTGTGTGAGTGTGTGAGTGTATGTGAGTGTGGTTTTTTTTTTTGAAGACTTTTTTTTAATCCCTGTGCTTTAACTCCTTAGTGTCTGAAAGGTAAGTCCCCCACCTCTTTCCCTGAACCCCAGTCTTCCTGCAGAACTGGAAGTTGAGGCAGGCAGCGGGTGCCCTCTCCTTTGGCTTCCTCCTACATCCTCATTTTCATGGACATCTCCCTCATATCTGAGAGAGGCCAAGGTTCCAAAGAGGCAACTTGGCCACTGATCCCCTTGGGCTAGGCATTTTCTCTACGTGCCCATAAATTCCATTTTTTTTTGGAAGGAAATGTGAAGCGGAGGGAAGAAGAGATGGCACCCTGGAGGGATAACTCACCCATCTACTCAAGTTCTACCCTTCACAGTCCTTTCCTTGGCCTTGATGCTGCTCCTCTGCTCCCTGCCCATTCTCCATGTCTCCAATCTCTCTGTGCCCCACAAGCAGAAGGAAATGGAGATGAACTCTGAGGCCATTGCATGGGTCCAGTCCTCCCTGCTCATGTCCCTCTGCCCCAGGGACACAGCCTAGTCTGTGTTTATACGGTGCTTAGGAAAAAACAGACTTTTTTCCTGGTTGCTCTGTAAGCACTACTCTGTTCAGCAGCATTTATTATTAAAGAACAAGACCAAGATTAAAACCAGTGCACAAGCACTGGATAAGCAGGATTCACCCACTGAGACCACCACAGAGGACACTGGGATGAAGATGCCTGTGTGCTGTCCCTCTTTCAGTGCTGAAGGGAGGGATGAAGGCACAAAGCTTCACCAGTTCATGTTGATTTTTGGTAGAAGCCCTGTGGGCAGGGAGTGACTGATGTGCCCTGGGACCCTCTGATCACATCCACAGCTTTAAGTTCTGCCCACAGAAGCCACGTGGGCAAAAGAGAGGGAACATAAACAGGTCCTGAGACACCACATCACTTTGAATTGACAAGATATTCCCCCAGTCCCATGAAAAACCAGAGGTGAGCTCCCATGACCACAAAGTGCATTAGGAAAGAAAATCTCTCAGCAACTTTATGAACTAACTTTATAAGCCACAGTTTCAATAGCTACAGCATCATTTCAGCAAATGGAGATATCCTGATTTAAACCAGCTGACAAAACAGCTCATAACACAAGGCAGTAGGTACCCCCTTCCCAGTAAGCAGGGAGCTGGTGCCATTTCATACCTGTGTTGAGGGAGGAGAAAAGATCATAAAAAGAATTGCAAATGGGAGGTTACCAGCAAAATTGCTTCTCCCTTTCTTTTTTTCATTTTTTCCTTTTAACTAAGGAATAAGCATTTTGACCCCGGCTTTTCCACAGAAAACTCAAGGAGGAAAGTTCACCTAATTTCTACAGTTTAAAGATGTCCTTACATACTGGAGTAAAGATGGATGAGTCCCTCTTCTGCAAAAGTGATGGCATTCCTTGTGTAAAATTCAGATTTATAAGTCTCAATGAACAAGAAAGATGGAAATCTAGCCCTAGGTAACATTACTGCACTCAACATGCCATCAGGCAAAGTATGATCCTTAATGCAAGATTAAAGGGATGTAACATAAACCAGGTAAGAAGTGTGGTGGGTCTGATTCTGGAAAGGTTTCCAAGTAGTTTAAAATGTGACTAACCCCATGAAGGCAAATAATAATAAAAAAAATAATATCAAAGCAGAGTGAAAATATTTGAGATATTTCGAGCGAGGCCGGGTCAGCCCCTGCATTCCTGAGCTCCTGCAGAGAGGAGGGAATGAGGCAGAAGGTGCTATTAAAGAACATTTATGCCTACATGTTCAAAAGCCAGAGCTTTTCTGATCCCTGCTTGGCTGCCTCCCCTCAGCTGGCCTGTGGCAACCAACACACAAGTCACATCTCTGCCATGTCCCAGGGTCCTTCCCTGAAGCTCCTTCCTTCTCCTGTGCCCCCCTCCTTGTGCAATGTGTGGGGGCCACAGCTGGCCCTCACTTTCCTTTTTCCTTTCACCACAATTTAAATGGATGTTTTTTTCCCCTCTCATGTGCAAGTGGGTTATCATTTAGAGTCTGTGATTTATTTAATGGTGGTTTTAACCCCACTTAGAAATAGCCTGCTTTCATGATTTATTGATTCCTTCTTCCCCTTGTTAATTTGACTCATTTCTTAGGAAATTATTCATAGTTAATCATGGTAAGAATGAAATTAGTTATAGTGCCCACTTTGCTGCAAAGGGAGCGTAAATAACTTTTAAAGCAAATCGTAAAGAAAAACATGTTAAAGAAAAAAAAAAGAAGATGAGAAAAGAAAAACCAGAAGAATATATATAAAATGATGGTCATCCAAAGGGGGCAGTAAATTAAACCTCTCCACTGTTACTGGTTAGAGGAAGGCACAAATTTACATTCCACAGGAGCAAGGTTTTACAGCAGGCTCTCCTCAATTGAATTTGCCATCTCTTTGGGGGAACACACCATTTGGAAGATAAAATCTCCCACCACTCCACCACTACCACCACCATTCAGAAGATTAAAAAACCCCGCCAATTCTGTTGTGTGCCTTTTGTGCCCACTAGAGGAATGTAAAACCATTATATTTAAGTATCATAATGGCCAACATATGCTTTTTCTTAGAAATGACACCACCATCTGGATTAAGTTCTCCTGATCATTTCAGACAATGTTACGATTATTATTTTTTTTTCCCCTTCATGAGAACGAACTACCCAGAAAGCAACAACAGCCACAGATGGGGAATTTTTGCTTTTCCTTTTCCACCGCTGGCAGCTTTGAGAAACACGATAAATTCTTTATATGTACCTAAATTGTTTGATTTTCACTTGCTAATTGATCATGAAAGTCTACCTAGGTACACCCCAATACTAAGCCAGTGAAACTCCTATTGCCTTTGGCTGTACAACTTCACTATTACAGTTAAAAAAGTATGTAATTGCCATGATGATAAAATTACATCGTGTTACTGTTTGCAGCACTCTCTTCCCCACAACCATATCAGTCATTAAATATTGCACCAACTGGTATGGGGAGAAAGAAAGCCAAGCTTAACCCTTCACTGGATGAGAGATTTCAGCACTGTGGTGTGCAGAGGGGAGGTGTTCTCACCTGAGTGACTCCTTACCAGCCCCATGGCTATTGTCGTGGACGTCGGAGACCTTCTGGGCCACCACATCCAACTGGCTGTAACTGGAAATGGGCACGCCGGGATAATTGATGTGCTCAATCTGACCATGCACAGGTGGCAGGGAGACGGCATACAGCAGCTTCTCGGGTTTGCTAGTGCCATCTGTTGCCACAGGAACATCTGTCGTCAAGGTCACCCTGTCACCCTCTGTTAAAGTTACAGGTTTGGCGAGTAGAACAATGTCACCTAAAAAATGAAACGAGTGAAAGGGGAAACCAACAGGAGAGAAATTAAAAAGGGGATCATTCCTTATTACATCCCAGACCAGGAGAGAATAGGATAAAAGTAAACCCTTCTATTCGGGGTAAGGAGAAGAACATAATCAAAATAGCTTGGGAAAATTTTTGCTTTAGATTTTAGAGGCAGACAGGACATTCAAAACAGAAAAAGCTGCAGACCTATCTAATTTGTTTTCAAATATGCCCCATGGTGAGTCTCACTTTAAGGCTGATGCTAAGTGGAATCACAAGACTTTTATCTTATCGCAGCCTGGGTGAGTTTATAGAGGAGCCCATGTATTTATCTGGCTGCGTGATTTGTCCAAAATATCAAAGCCAGCTCTGATTTTCTGTTTGGGCAGAGAGAATGACCCAGTTGTTTAGAAAGAACAATTATGTTAATAGATCCAAATGAGCCAATGGACAGGATGCGTTAATGAACTAAGCAATAAGCACAAACACTGTTTTTTAAGCTGATAGTGTTGCTGTAACCTCAGCAACAGAGGTTCTGGCTCCATTAGGTTTATTTATGAGGAGCTCCTCCGTATCGGCCAAGGGCCAGGGCAATTTTCGCATATACAAAGGAGTAGCCCCAGAAAATTGAGGTTGCTGGTAAGATGAACAACTGGTCTTCTCAGAAGAGGAGTAGCAATGATTTACCTATTCATATACACTTCATCCTTTTCTATCCTAACCCTCCCTGTTTTTAAAAACATATCTGAATGAGGGGGGCAGCACAAAGGTTGATCTTCTGCAAAGGCAGAAGCAGAGACGAGTTTTTATCAGAGGATATTGCAAGAGCAAGAGAATAATGTCAATCACTTTCCATTGCTGTCAGTCAACTTGCTGATGACAATATACAATTTCTCGTCTGGACTCCGCAGGAGCTTTTCTTTTCTGTTTCTTGTCTCTTATGTTGCCAACTGACTTTTAAAAACAACAGGTTCCTATTAAATGGAGAAGGCTGCCAGCAACATTTGAGAATAGTGGTTGTCAGGGCTTGGGGGGTTTAAAAATTTATTTCCACAACAAAATGTGTGCCAATTCTTATGCTTTTCAGACCATTTGATGGTTCACCTTTGCTATTAACCCATTTAATACCACTTCTCCTCTGCAGCTAACATGGCAAATGAAAAGTGTGACTGAGATTTGATGCATTCAAGAAGTGACTGCTGAGAAAATAAGCCTAAGGACATCATAGTAATTCAAATTATAAGTACAATCTTTATGTAGGCTAGCTTGCTTTCATATAATAAAAATTGCAATTATGTTTGAGAAAAATCAACAAAAAGGAAAATAACTAGCCCCTTCCCCAGCATAATGAAAGCACTTAGAAAAATAATTTGTGCTGCATTGCAAGAGAAGTTGGGTGTTTCTTACTTTTTGGTTGCACCTTTGAAGGACTGTAAATTTATATGAGATCTCACTGAATGGGGACTCCTTTTCAAACTGTTCCCAAGAGTGATCTGAGATCAAGGAGGAGTGCAGAAGGGGGGTCTCTCCTTAAAGGATGAGACAACATCGTAGGAAGCAGCCAGAGATGCAGGACGCCAACCTGCTGTACACTTTTCTCAAGGGTTACAGAAGTCCATATTTCAAATGCAAGATGATTAAGTAGATGCAGTGCTCATGATGACTCATTTTCCTTACAAGAAATTAAAACAAATAAGATTAAAAAATGAGGCAACAGTGAAACAGGCAAGTGCAGCTAACCCAACTTAATTTTTGTGCATGTTGGAAAAAAAGGCCAGGTTTCCAGTAGGGGCTTCAAAGTCTTTTTGCCCCAAACTCCATGACATGGAGAAGACTCTCCTGATTAGTCCTTTGAACAGCAGGCTACACACTCGCATTGCTTAACACTGGTGGAATAATCTGGCTCCTTATGTCCTTAATCACGAGCCCAATGATGAAGCTTTCAAGCCTGTACACTGATCCCAGTACACTTCTGAACTGGAATGTCACCAGTTTGGTTATCATGAACCAGGTGTTATTTAAAATAATCATAGAGTCATAGAATGGTTTGGATTGGAAGTGACCTTAAAGCTCATCTTGTTCCAACACCCCTGCCATGGTCAGGGACACCTTCCACTAGACCAGTTTGCTCCAGCCCTAACCTGGCCTTGCACACTTCCAGGGATGGGGCAGCCACAGCTTCTCTGGGCAACCAGTGCCAGGGCCTCACCACCCTCACTGGGAAAAATGTTCTCCAGATCTCTAGCTCTATACTGCATCAGTTTGAGGCCATTCCCCTTGTCCTGTAACTCCATGCCTTTGCCCAAAGTCCCTCTCCAGCTTTCTTGTAGCCCCTTTAGGTACTGGTAAGCTGCTACAAATTACTTCACAAAAAAGTCTGCCAGTTTATACCAAGAATCAAAATAATAAATAAATACTCATCTGATCTAGGCAACCAGATTCACTACTCTTCTTTCTATCTTTCTGCAGCCTGATACCCATCGTGGTCAGGTTAAACATGGCTAAGCCTATGTGACGTATGACAAGCAGACACGTACATCTGAAGTTGTTCATCTAGCAGCAATATATGGCCTTAATATGTTCATTTTTTATAGCTTCTAGGAAAAAAAACCAAACAAAAACAAGAAGCACTTTCAGATTCAAATGGAAAAGCAGACTCCAAGTGCTAGGATGGGTGAAACCCCACGACCTCAGCAGCTCAAGTGGTCACAGAATCCCCCGCATGCTCCTCAGGGCCATACCAGCTCCTGCCTTGCAAGGCTGGCAAAGCCACTTGGGTTTTTTTGATTCACTTGCTTAAATGTCGTAGGCTTGAAAGTTTGACTTGAAATATAACATTAGTGGGTTTGTGGTAAAAGCAGCAGAGAGGATAGGATGACAGGCGGGGCAGAGGGGACTGATTGAAAGCAGGTGTGGAGGAGGAAGATGGGTGGAGGAGAAAGGGGAAAACATGACTGAATAAGTAAATTCAATGTTATACATATTGAAAAAGAGCACCCATATATAGAGCACCCACCTGTGCTCAATTCTATTTAACATTGTTTTTTTAACATATAACAAGGGATAAGCTTTAAAATTGAGCATCTGAAACAAGGCACGCATGGCACGTGATGCTCCCAGCAGAGGTGGTTGTGGAAGAAGGAGTACAGGGCAGATGTTCTCCACAGTGTTTAACTCACCACTGGAATGTTCTGGGAACTTATGGGAAGAATGGTACAGGAGAGGATGGAGGTGTGAGAAGCCCTATAGACTTGAAGGTGGGCTTGGTTTTTGGCTACCGGGGGGGATTTTGTATTTATAGCTGTAGAAACACATGCAGCAAGAATAAAATAGAGTGGAGAACAATCATAAAATCATGGAATATTCTGAGTTGGAAATGACCCACTAGGATCATCAAAGTCCATCTGCTGGCTCTGCACAGGACAGCCCCAAGAATCCTCCATGTGCCTGACAGAAGTGTCCAAATGTTTCTTGAACTCTGGCAGACCTGATGCCATCACCACTTTTCTGGGGAGAGTTTTCCAGTGCCCAGCCACTCTCTGGGTGAAGAACCTTTTCCTAATATCCAACCCCTGACATAGCTTCATGCCCTCAGGTCCTGCAACTGGTCACCAGAGAGAAGTTGCAGACAGCTATGTTTCACCTAGTTTGGCCTCTTGGATCCCCATCATGTTCATTTGACTACTACACAGAGCACAACCTTCTTTCATTAACTAAATACATACTCGAGCAAAGTCCCATGTAATGGGAAGGAAATGGCCATGAAGGAAAATTAAAAATTACAGGACATTATTGACCATATGAGGTTGCTTAGGGTGGCTGGTGAACCTCCCTCCCTCCACACATCAACACACCTTCACACCATCCTGATTCCATACAGCTTCATCTGTTTTTTTACTACATTTTTACTTGATTATACATATTATTGTCTCATTAACTGCAAAGCTTTCCAGGGCACCAAAAAGGAGAGAGCATTAAAATACACTGAAAAGTCCTGGAGCTCAATTAACACACACCAGGGGGTTCAAGGGAAGGGGAAGTGGGGGGAGAAGGTCAGCTCCCATTATAAAAGGCAAACTTATCTCCTTTTTTTTTTATTTTTTTTAATGTAATATCAGCTAATTAGACTTTGACAACCAATTAGCAGATTTTTAGCTTTGCTGAGAATCAAGTTAGCACTGAGAAAGGAGAAGGCAGGTAAACCAAACATGCAAAATGCTCCTCCTTGTACCACAAACAGGCTGTCCTAAACAAAATTCCACAGGGCCAGATCCTGCTCCTAGATTTATAGCCCTTTCATCTGGCTGTCACACTAGTTACTTGCAGGTGTAAATTGAGTGTAGGACTTGGCCTGCAAACTTAAGCTCACCATAACTCATGCAAACCCACAGCGGAGAAGCACTCTCCAGCCTCCTTGCAAGGTTACATTTTAACTTTTAATAACCCTTTTTTTTCTATTTTTTTTTTCTACCAACCATGAAGTACCCAGATGATTATTTAGGATTAATGGATTATCAAAAGTGCCAGTTGGCACACTTCTACTAAAGAGAAAAAAAAGGGGGGGGGAGGGGGAAGTGTAACAAATGCAGCTGTTTACTAATAAATAAAGCCTCAGCTGTAACAGAAATAAATTAGATGCATTTAATTGGTCGACTGCAAACCTCCTCTCTTTATTACAATGCTGCTTCTTGTTATTTTATGATGTCAGGGTAGATGGCAGACTGACAGAGTGTTTATGAATCACAGTTTGCAGATGGCACTCCTGGTTTTTCGGCAGTTATGAGCACAAGTAGCATGAGGACTCAATAGAGGGTTTTTGCCAGGGAGGACCCCCTGAGAATTAGCCGCCTTCATTTCTCTGGTGCCAATCTCCCCCTGACAGGAGCACTATTTCACAAAACCTACATTCAATAAATTATACCCGCCTGGCAAGAACTTGGAAATATTTAACACTCGGAGGACACCAGCGTCTCAATTTGATTTCTATTCATTTCCAGAGGACGCCAGGCACTACTTGGAACAGCCCTCATTTGTGTGCATGCGCATGTGTTTTCCCCCCTTCCCAGCTAAGAAAAAATTATAAAATATAATGGTCTCTGCAGCCAGGAATATCTCTCTCTGCCTTCAAAATGAATTTAGGTCTCCCGAGGACAGTTTATGGTCTCGTGCCCTGGTCCTCCCGAGTTGCCCTGCCTAATGACAGCTTTGTAATCCAGTTGGGAAATAATCTCACATGGCTGCACTTGGAGCTTGTGAGCTGTAAAACTTCTGGATTGAACTCCTTCACCTGGTCACTTCAGTGAGCTACAAGCAAATGCAGTGAGGGATGTGGTCATAATTGTCAACAGATTTGTAAATTTGTGTCATTAGTTATGCGCATAATGGATTTTATTTTAATGAGCTTGTTCATAAGAATGCCAGGAGGACTTGGCCCCTTTGGAGGAAATAAACTACAAACTTTGTCCATGCATTTTAAAACACATTAGTGCCACATAAAGGGGGAAAAAAAAAGTTTCCTCTGCTTTCAGTCCACCACAGTTTTCATTTAGGTGAACCTGATGCAATAAGCTACAGCTCCTTTTACTGCTGTAAACTCATTTCCTACCTTTCCTGGGATTTCTTAGGGATACACAGATATTTTCAGGTGGGAAAATATTTTTTCCATTCATTGAATAAAACTGGAAACTAGCACAACTCTTTGGGCTCAAGATATCAGTGGAAATATCATGGAAATATGAGATGCAGCCCTTGTCCATACACCCTTGACTGAAATTTATTCCAGGACATAATGCTGTCAAAGCTGACACAGCCTGAAAATCAGAGCACTCCTCCCTCCAAACCCTTTAGAAACCCCATGGTGCTCAGGGGGTCAGTCAACATGACTCAGTTCACATGGAAGAACAATAAAAGTAGTTATTATTAAATTAGGTTTTTATTGTATCTATTACTATTAAATGTATTTTTATTAAATCTAGTTAAAGCATAAGTCTTTTTCTCCAGGGACAAAGAATGAGGCTTCTAAGCTTGCTCTTTGGGGAAATCTACTCCTGCTTTTCTTAGAAACAACCTGGATATTTTTATTGAATGCATGAGCTGAGAGAAGAAGCAGACAAGCCCATAGAAACCTACTGGCACCTTTGCCAAAATGATGTTCTCCGTGTGCCCAGCGGAGCCCTCTTCCCCTGCTCTCCCTCCTCTCTCTCTCTGATCCTGCTTTTCAGCCAACCACACATAAAAATCTCCGGCATGTGCCAAGTACTACAGATGGGTCCATTGTAGCACACCCTAATGTTCATAGCTGACACCCAGGTGTTACAGTTTGTACTTGCTCGCTAGCCAGACGGTGGCTGTGTGCCAGGGGGAAGGCACAAAGCACTCGGATACCATGTGGAAAAGCTATATAAGAGAGACTTTAAGAGACAGAGGAGCAGGTAAAAGCCCATGCAAAAGCAAGAGGAGACCAATCCACCAGCAACCACCTCCCTCTGCTGCCCATCCAGCCTCCCGTCCTGTCTCCATGAAGCTCCTCTGATTTATTGTTGGATTACATCCGAGCATCTCTGTTCCTCTGACCTTATCCACTGTCACACCAGCTCATTTCAAACATTCTGGTGATCTGCAAGTTATTTCAGGTCTGGCTAGCAATAAAGCGACTTACTTAAAAGACTGAGGCAGAGGGATAATGGGCTGTCCATTTCTGATGTGCTCATCCTGCCTGGGCGATGGACACTGCCTGCACAGGGTCTGAATGCGTAAGGAGCAGAGCTCCTGAAATCACACCACCCCACTCTCTGTACGCTTTCAAATGTCCTGAAGAGCATTTACAAGCCCTTCCTATTTCAGTAGCTGGAAAGGGTTAACACCAGTATCCTATTTTCTCTTCCATTTTCCCCTCCCAGGAGCCTACTCCCCTTCCAGCCTAATTTCCTTCAGTTTAATTAATTTTCAGTAATCACAAGTCTAGACACCACAAGCAGCAGCTTCACACCCCAGGTGACAGGGTAACGCTCGTAGTGGATGGGTGAAGGGATGCGGTGTGGTTTAACGCACCAGCCCCCCGCATGGAGCTAGAGCTGCACCCTTTTTTGCAGAACAAACAATTTTTTGGAGAACAAATGCTTTTAAGGATTCAGGTGCAGGGAGCTTTTCGACCATCTGGCTGGCGGGGGCTTCCCAGCTGTCTGCAGCGGGTGTGTTCAAAGCAGCACGTACGAGCAGCGTCCAACGCTTCAGAGACGTGCCAAACCTGCGACACATGTGGAGAGCAACTGTGCAGCACTGGCTCACTCCAGAAAGCCTTGGATCGGTGGTGTGTGGGCTATAAAGCCATGCACTGTACATATGCTGTGGCCCATGCAGGATTTCTGGAGGGTTGACAGCCCTTGCTGGCATTGTCAGAGGTGCTGGGCCGACACATGCCTGCTATGTGGTCCCATACCTTGTTACTCTGGGCAAATCCAGAGGTTCTCACTTCTTGGATAAAATTTCAGGAAGGAGAAAGGGATAAGGGCAAGAGCAGCTCTGATGGACCTAAGGAGGTCACCCTTTATTGACCACTTATATTTGCCACCCACAGGAACGTAAGAAGAATTATGAGGTATCAGGAAGGCAAGCTAGCAAATAGTAGTGATTTTGGAAATACATACAGAGCAATCAGTTGAAACAAACACAGGGAGAGCCGGACTGAAGTACCTTGAGGAGAACAGGAGAATGGTGTCACTGGAGCATGGAGGAGCAGAAGTGAGCAGGACATTTCTTTGTGCATTAAAATCTGCATCTTTTTCAACGCAGAACCATTCAAGAAACAACTAGACATGTCACTTAGTGCCACAGTCTTGTTGGCAAGGTGGTGATCAGTCAAACGTTGGACTCAATGATCTCAGAGGTCTTTTCCAACCTAAATAATTGTGTGATTTATATTTCACCAGGCTGAAGCAGTTCATAAGGCTGCCACCATACCTGTTGTTTTTCCATGCATTAATATGGATAATTTTGCATCCCGACACTAGCTGTCGCTGATGGCTCTTGTGCTATTCCCTGCTCATCAGCGCTGATGAGCTCCAGAAAATCTCAGTGGTGTTTGAGGGACTTTGCACATATTTGAGATAAATATCCCACAGCACGAAGGAATGAATTGGGGATCCAAAGAGAGAGCTAACACCCACCAGGCCTAGTAGCTGCTGCTTACACAGAGGCTCTGGAACAATTTTTAGCCCTATAAAAAGCACACATTTTAAAACACATAAAATTGGACCAACTGATAGCCAGCCAACTTTTTGTATAATCTCTCTTTCAGTCTAACTCCAATACAGAAAGAAAAAGCATACTTATGAAGGAGCTTGACAGAAAGGACAGTTAGTTCATGCATGCATTAGTGAACAGCTATGGTGTGTGAAAAAAACCCTTCCTATCCTTCGGTTGCAGAATATCACTGCTAAAATATTTTCCCCCACTCACTCCAGTCGGAGATTTAGTAGTGGTATTACTGAGTGCAGTCTTCAGGGATCTCTTCCCATCCCATTCCAACGCACTTTCATCTTCACCAGGACCAAGCACAGTGAAAAGCCAATGAGCCATCGCTTGCTGTGCTGGGGTCTCCCTGTATAGCCTGGTCCTTATTGCAGATTATTGCTCACAAATGTGCTGGCTTGCAGCAGGGCAGTGGTTTGATGCGTCCCCAGCCCTCACAGCTCATATTTAACTCCCACACAACCTGTGTATTCAGGTTGGGAGTACAAAGCCTCCCTTAGAGGGTCAATTCCTTCCTTTTCCCATGTGAATGACTCCACAGATCTGTTGGGTTGGGCACTTACATTCCTATGGTGAGAAAGTAAATATTCAGCGTTGGAAATATTTTACCCTGTTTGTGAAGACTGAGAATAATGCCATGGACTTTATTGAGCTGGGATCAGCAGCATCCAAGACACTCGCAGCACTGTATTGTGACGCAGAATGAATAATACCATTATCATCCACCCCATAATCACAGAATCCTAGAATGTGTTGGGTTGAAGGGGCATTAAATCTCTCATTCCACCTCCGTGCCATGGGCAGGGACACCTTCCACCAGACCAGGTTGCACAATGGTCCATCCAACCTGGCCTTGGACACTGCCAGGAATGGGGCAGCCACAGCTTCTCTGGGAAACCTGTTCCAGTGTGTCACTGCCCTCACAGGGAAGAATTTCTTCCATATATCTAATGTAAATTTTCTCTGTCTCAATTTGAACCCATTGTTCCTTGTCCTATTCCTGCAGTTCCTGATGAAGAGTCCTTCTCCGGCTTCCTTGTAATTTTTTCCAGCTTCTGATTATTATGTTGTAGTTACTGCAGGGAGACCACCTGACTCCTGAAAGGTTTTGTGTGTGTGTTCCCGGCAAGCAAATCAAAACAAAATAAATTAAATTCACAGGACAGAGCACATTAAAGTCTATTTGGCTGTTATGAGCTAGATTTCCTAATGCACTCAGGATGTCCAAAAAAATGGAAGTTCACTTTTACAATCACCTTCCTCCCCTCTCATGCTCTCCCCCCACCCCTTTCTTTCAGTGGATTATGTGAGACTCATTACTTTTTATAGCTCTGAACAAAAAACATAATCTTACTGTTTCTTACTAATATTAGGCAATGACATAATGCCATTTGCAGAGGTGTCGCTGACTTTTACTGGCTTCTGATGGCAGGGCTCTCCACTTTATATTCTGTTTTATGTAAGCCTCCTCAGAATTTATTGACCTCAAAGGATTTCTTCAGTTGCTTAATTAGAAAAGGAAGAAGACAGCACAGTGGCTTAGTGAACCACTATAAAAGTCAGCTAAAATGTGTCATTATGGAGAGGGATGGGGGGGGAGATGTGCAGCAAGAAATAGTTTCTAGTGTCTGAGCCCAAGAGACAAAGTTTTCCCTCCAAGTTATTTCCCAGCTTCGATACTGCAGGGTGGTGCTGGAGGGTAGCTTCTAGCTTGTCCTGGTGTTCCATAGATGTGTTGTGTTTGCTCCAAGTGGGATAGGGGCAGAGGCTATGGGCATCTCCAAAGCAAAGGCAAGGAGGAAACAAGAAACAAATTCTACAGGAGACCTTCCAGAGCCATCTCAACATAGGAGAAAGTTTCAAATAAAAACCTGTATTTGGTCCCACTGCTTACTCTATCAACCAAGCCAAGTCATGAACTAAACCATTTCCAGAACAACCCTGCTGCTGCAAAAGCTGGTTGGGGATTTCACTCATCCCCAGGAAAAAGAAGAAACAAAAGCCCTAAACCTACTTCTGCCTCCATCTGGGGCACATGGGGACAGTTCATTTGAGCTCATCCCCTGAAGCATCTCTGGTGTCTGCTTCTGACCCAGCTGTGGAATGGTTTTTCTCAGCTGTTTCAGTTTCCAAACCCGTACTCCTGGGAGAAAAACGAAATTAAAAAGAAACAGAAAGGGAGATACTGATGAAGAAACAAACCAGCAGTAGTCACTGCCCATTTAGTGAGGGGGATTTAATGATTTGAGCCAGACTTCCTCTTGCTCAGCATGTCTCCATGTTGCACAGAAGTAACTCACTTCACACACTCTCTTGTCCAAACTTAAAGCATAATTTATGTCCCAATGTCTCCAACACTATTCTTGCTCTTCAGGGTGGAATTGGGAGTGTTTAGGAACTGAGACACTTCTCCAGTCTCGTGTTGGAAAAGTATCTGTATTATGGAGAGATGCTGGGCAAAAATTAATTAAGTTCATGAAGCTAGGTAAGAATAATTAAAATACATGAATGTATTTTGAGAGGCCATTGGCTTCTCTGCGTGACCTGCAGCAGGAACACCACTGATGCTTTGGTACAACACCCAGCACACGGTGACAGGCAGCAGCCCCTCCTGAGGCTCCTTATTTCTTAGGTACTTCTAATTTCAAAGCGGTGGAAGAGGGAGCTCAGATTGTTTAAAGATGTTATTTTGGTCTCTCCTGCACTGCTTGGTACGCGGCCCATGATTGTGTCCAAAAGAGGCAGATTTGGCTGGAAAGACTGAATACTGCTTAGTATTTTCCCTGTTATATTTTCACATCTTGGGGAAAACTGTGGTAGCGAAGGATCTGTACCTAAGCTTTTCTGATTCATGTGACCATCACTTACTCGGCACGACACCACAGGTCTCACGTCTCTTGGCAGCAGTACAGGGCTCGCACTTTCATATGGATGAAGTATTTGTGAGCAATTTCTTCAATTTATTAAGCATGAACAGGCTCCTCTTAGCATGGAGCAGATAGAATTTTTAAAAAACATTTCAACAAATCTGCTCCTGCAGGTCTGGGACAGAAAGCTTTGCCACGTACACACACAACATTTTTTCTTATGTTGCCCTTCAGCCTCACAAGTTTTGATGAAACTACAAGTCAGATTCATGGCTTTGTGCAGAAGAAGAATACACTTTCAGCTCCATGGCTTGGTGAAAAATGGTAATACTGGCACATTTCCTTCCCTTGCAAAAGGGCTCAATTTAATCCACGGACTGGAACACACAAAAAAGATTTGAGATACGAAGATTGCCTCTGACGGACTAGAAAATAACATGGAAATTAAAAGACTAAATAAGGGGCATCTCCATGGGGTTGCTCACAATAGGAAGGAGAGAACATACGGATCCAGGCAAGCCATTTCACGTGCATGAAAACAGAAATAGCAGCAAGGAACTGTCCTCAGACAGACAATAAGAGGGAAATTGGAAGAAATGGGGGAAGGCAAGAAAAGACATGAAACATAAGAGAATCAAACCAAGGCAGAGAGAAGCAGGATGAAGAAGACAGACTGACAGACCAAGCTTTGCAAGGAGAGGACCTGGCTGGAGAGGGAAGAGTGAGGCTGTCATTGTTCCCCACTGAGGAAAGGGGCTTGATGGTTCCTCACCCATGAGGTCCTAAGGAAATGCTCCTAGGAAGCAGGGACATGTGTCCATTTTAAAACTTCTCGTTGTTTACTATTTCTATGAAATTTTTCAAACCACATGATGGTCTGGGAAAGAAGCCAAAGCTGTTTTGAGTGTCGATGCCACCCTTATGCACACCACTGGCTGCTGCTCCCCCTCCAGAGAGGGGCAACCACAATGGATTTTTCTGCTTTTCCCTGCAAAAAGGACCCAGAAAAGGGATTCTAGGCACCCAGACACAATAACATGGCATTTCATATGTGCTGCAATTTATGCCTTAAAAAGAAAGCTTTTACTTATCTTCACAACTAAGAGTTCACCAGGTATTTTCAAACTCTGCTAGTGGAAACAATTGGACCTGGATAGAAGTTTGTGGTTAATATGCTTCTCTCTTTGAGATAAAATTTTCGTTTTGCAAGTCCTAAAAGTTCTTGTGGGATAAGAGTAGACATTATTTTTAGTTCTACAAACTGTTTTTGTGAGTCAAGAAAGTGTTGTACCATCACCACGCAGAGAGGGCAATGAAGTATTATCCTTGCTGGTGCTTCTTCCCCTATAGATCACGGAGTTCTTTTAACGGGTCTACATAAGGCAAGAAGCAAAATCAATATTTTATTCTTTTTTTTAGAGACTGGATCTGGCATTTCTGGAGGGATTCAGCAGGTCCACAGGATTTATTTTATTTTTCAATTTGTGAATTGTTACCAGTAAAAACCCTAATTAGGTTAAAACTTGTGTTACTGTCATAAAGTATGCAAAACCACATCACCTCCCAACATGACAGGTTTCTTCCTATTTCTTCCTCAGACCAATAAACAAAATGCTCATGACAGGGTTTAGACTTGCTATACCATTCAAAAACCTTATGATAGACTATTTTATGGTGTAAGGATGTCAGATGGACTTTACTGCTGCCAAACAGAGACAATTAATTAATATCACTCCCCATGTAGCTTCCCCCTCTTTGAAGCCTTATTCCCAGAGATGGCTCTCTGGTTCTCTTGAAAGGACCGTGATTATTAACACTGCCTTCAACTGGCTTTGGACCTTAAATATTGAAAAAACAAAAACCCACACCATGTTCTTCCCAACAAGATTCACTATTAAAAATAGATTAAAGAGAATGGAGAAAACATACGAAAGGGAATAAAGGAAGTGGGAGAGAGAAACAGAGTGTGAAAAAGGAGCAACTCTGGCCTAATTGAAGACAACCAGAGTTTTGCCACTAACTTAAATACAAACAAACCTCCGCTCAGAGACCACAAACAAGCTATTTCTGCATGAATGGGTTTTACTGGATGTTATTGTGTGGCTTGTCACAGTCCTGCACCAGGCAGCAGCATGTACAGCCTTGTTACAAACCAGCTTTCAGGGACAACCCATACAATGAAAGCAAGATCTCCTCTGTATTGTGGGTGGGCTTGGAGATGATGGTGGGGAGATGGGTTGCTTCCATTTCTTTCTTTCTTTTTTCTTTGTAAATCTTTATGCACCGAATGTCACTTAGATGGCTAACCTGGAAAGATGAGGGATTTCATTGTTGACTGGCATGATGTAGATGTAAAGTGTCCCTTGGACTGTGCGCTTGCCATCTGTCAGCTGCACGGTAAAACTATCCTCTAGGCTTTCTGTGTTATTATGCATGTACAGCAGCATCAGTCCTATAGGAAAGACAGGGAAATTAAAAGGAAAACCCAGGATTCTCTAAAAACTTAAAACATAGTGGTTGTATTATTTCCCCCCAAAAAGCCTCACAACTCCCTGGAATTTAGGACGTTAGTTATGATCTTTAAACACTACAGATTCAGAAAGCCCATCCAACTTCCACCAAAAGAAATCTTTGTTGCCACTGCTATGCTGATGCCCATCACTGCAGTGGGATGCCACATGCAAACCCATACAATTTACAGCCCAATGTAGTACCTAGACAGGACAATGTGCCTCTGAGAGTGTCCCCCCACTGCTGCTCTCTCCCACAACTGCCCCTTCCAAGGCTTTGATATTTCTCATCTGTGATCTCCCACCTTGTGGTGACTTGTAGCTCGGACCCCTCCCAAGGGGTTAAGTCTGTGTTTAGCAGCCCTCGGTGGATCCTTTATTCTTGCTGCGATTCTTGCTAATGCAAGAGCAGAAGCAGCACAGCGGGGCTCTGGAAGTCATTCCCAGCTAACTTACGGAGTAGAGAGAGAGCCAAGCTCAGCACGCTTTGGAGCAGTCCCCATGGGAGGCCTCGATTGCTAGAGAGATACTGGCAGTATCTCAGTAAATTTCAGTAAATTTTGGGGGCACTTAGATTCATACATGATGTGTTCTTCAGCACATCTGCTTTGCAGGGCTAGAGCTCTCCCTAAATTCCTTATTCCCTGGGCACAACCACAGCCTCTGTCACCACAGCATCCAAGTGCTTCACACTCGGTTGGCAGCCCCCCCTTGCGAAGCCCTCGATGCGGCAAGAAAACACAGGCGGGCACAAGCCGAATTTAACAAGTAACCTAGAAAGTCAGTGGCTGCAGGAAGATTTGAAACAATGCTCCTGGAGACCTGATGCCGCTTCCTACCCACGTGCTGTTTTTCAACCGTTTTAGGGCAAGGTAACGGGGAAACATGGGATCGAGTGGTCCATGGAATGGGCTTAATTGGCTCTGCAGTGTATGTAGTTAAATACATCCAGAGTGTGCTTGAATACACTGGGGAAAAAATAATCGAATGTNAGCCCGCGCGCCCCGCGCGGCCGGGCCGTGAGGGGCCGAACCCCGCCGTGAGGGACAGAGAGCCCAGCCCCAGAGACCTGAAAACACGGAATCGCTTAGTCTGGAAAAGCCCTTCAAGATCGTCCAGTCCATCCGTTCTCCCAGCACTGCCAATCCCACACTAACCCACGTCCCCAAGTGCCACATCCACGTGGCTTTTAAATCCACGTGGATGGGGACTCCTCCACTGCCNTGCTGCGATTCTTGCTAATGCAAGAGCAGAAGCAGCACAGCGGGGCTCTGGAAGTCATTCCCAGCTAACTTACGGAGTAGAGAGAGAGCCAAGCTCAGCACGCTTTGGTCCCCATGGGAGGCCTCGATTGCTAGAGTAGAGAGATACTGGCAGTATCTCAGTAAATTTCAGTAAATTTTGGGGGCACTTAGATTCATACATGATGTGTTCTTCAGCACATCTGCTTTGCAGGGCTAGAGCTCTCCCTAAATTCCTTATTCCCTGGGCACAAACACAGCCTCTGTCACCACAGCATCCAAGTGCTTCACACTCGGTTGGCAGCCCCCGCTTGCCAAGCCCTCGATGCGGCAAGAAAACACAGGCGGGCACAAGCCGAATTTAACAAGTAACCTAGAAAGTCAGTGGCTGCAGGAAGATTTGAAACAATGCTCCTGGAGACCTGATGCCGCTTCCTACCCACGTGCTGTTTTTCAACCGTTTTAGGGCAAGGTAACGGGGAAACATGGGATCGAGTGGTCCATGGAATGGGCTTAATTGGCTCTGCAGTGTATGTAGTTAAATACATCCAGAGTGTGCTTGAATACACTGGGGAAAAAATAATCGAATGTTTTTTGAATTGCAAAGCCTAGATTAAAAAAAATCCCAAAACCATTCCTTGAAAATATTCCTTGAAATAACCAGCCGAATCCACCGCAAATGCTGAGGCGGCGGGGCCGGGCTGCAGTGAGCGGCGGCCCCCGGCAGGGGCCCCCCGCGGCTCGCGCAGCCCGCGCGCCCGGGCCGTGAGGGGCCGGACCNCCTCCACTGCCCTGGGCAGCTTGTGCCAGGGCTGGACGGCCCTTCTTGTGAAAAATTTTTCCCCAAAATCCAATCTAAACTTCTCATGGCACAACTTAAGGCCGTTTCCTCTCATCTTGTCCCTTGATCGGGAGCAGAGCCTGATCCCCACCTGGTTACACACTCTTGTCAGGGAATCGCAGAGAGGAAGAAGGTCACCCCGAGTCTCCTTTCCTCCAGGCTGAGCCCCCCTACAGCTCCCTCAGCCACTCCTCATCACAACTGTGCTCCAGTCCAAGATGCAGCAAGAAGCAGCTAAACAGTAGAAGGCAGTGGAGGAAAGAAAAAGTGCCACCACTCACACCTTGCTGGAGCTCAGATGGTAAAAGCTGTGAATCATAGAATGGTTTGGGTGGGAAAGGACTTGAAAGCTCATCTAGTTCCAATCCCCCTGCCATGGATAGGGACACCTTCTGCTAGACCAGGTTGCTCCAAGCTTCATCCAACCTGGCCTTGAACACTTCCAGGGATGGGGCAGCCACAGCTTCTCTGGGCAATGTGTGCCAGGGCCTCACCCTGATGAGACATGTCACCAGCATCTCCACCACAGAGTCCACAAACTGGTGGGAGGGTGAGGATGGAGATACTTGGTGCATGCATGGGGATGGCAAG
Organism: Pachyramphus minor; assembly: GCA_013397135.1. NCBI lineage: Eukaryota > Metazoa > Chordata > Aves > Passeriformes > Tyrannidae > Pachyramphus > Pachyramphus minor. The sequence goes on along the minus strand of VYXB01007985.1, from coordinate 1,046,816 downwards.
GTCTTCAGCACGCAGTGTGGTCAGTCCTGTAACACACTGGACACCTTCTCCTATCTGCTGCAAGGAAAAAGTCAGAGGAGAGGAAATAAAGCCAGGCCAATCATCAAGATTTATGGAAACAAGAACTTTTAAAACCAAAATGATGGGTACATGGGAGATATTTAGTAAAAAATATCTCCCAGCAGACCCTCTCCCTTTCTGACAGAAATGTTAAAACTTCCAGTGGAAGCAAGTGCTTGCCTTTTCTTTGCATAAATTGGTTTCTGGGTGCCAGATGCACAGAAAGGGACACCCAAAGTGTGTGACCCTGCCCTGCCTTTACCAGGAGGCACGAAGGGAAGCTAAGGGGGAAGAACAGATCCCATCACTGCCCTCAGAACATCCTCTTCCTCATGGGTACAAGTCTGCTAAGTCTACAGGTGCTCCCAGATTTGCTTTCTCTCCCTTCACCCAGGGACTGCCACATATCATCGCTAATGAAACCTCCGTTTACATTACTTGGTCCTTTCCCACTCGCAGCCTGGGCTCGCTGGAAAAAAAAAATAAAAAAAAAAATTATTGCTTGTAACCCCACTGCAGCATCTCTTTTTTTTTGCACTTCAAACTAGTCTATAATGTACGATGGAGCGCCAACGCTTTCATTGACATATAGCTTGTTCACTTGGATGTCATGAGAGAGCAAACGAGTGAATCTAAACAGCGCAGCGAGCTGGTTATATGGCTAATCTGGTGGGTTGCTTTGATTTCATAAATAAATTAGTTTAGTCTTCTGAACAGGGAGAGAAACACAAACCAGTGATCTCAGCAGCCCTGCTGCCCTTCATTACCAAGAGGGCCTTGCTCAATTAGAAATGCCATTTGTTTTGATTATGAGGTTTTATGTGAGTAGAACCAAATTTTACCCTAATACATTGAAAAAGGACTCATATAAAGAGCCACAGCCAGAGATGTTTTCCAGTTGAAATACTGGATATAGGCTGTATGTTAAGGGGTATAGGTAAGGCAGGGGGTGCAGACAAGCACCCCCAAGGGTTTCCTGTGTACAGGCTGTGTTAGCACTAATTGCTGCCAGCTCACCGTTGATGGTGGACCAGACACCAGCATGAGTTTTTCTGGGGAATGAACCACAGGATTTTTTTCTCTCTTTCCCTTCTGGATGGAAATAGCTCATTAAATATTTAATTTTTCAATTAAAGAATCACTTTGGAAAAACAAAAGTTAATATTCATCCTTTTAACATGTGGCGAGTTCAGAGCAGCCGTGCCCTTCGCTTACATCAGAACCAGAGCTCAGACATGAGCAGAAACTGTTTAAAATGAACCTGAACTGCATAACATGCAAAAAAAAGGATAAAAAATAAGTGTTTCGATCAAAATAAATACAAATACCCCCGATCTCAAAAAAAAGTGTATGAAATAGTTGTATTTTTAAAAAAAGAGTGTTTAAAAGAAAATATTTTAGGTGTTTGAAATCATATTTCTATTAACGGCTTCAGAAAATAACTATGCAAGATGGCAAATGAAATCTTTAGATTCCACAGAAACATTTTTGCCATTGAATTTGGTTAGCCAGAGACCAGCAAAAGCTTTTCACTCTGAGTTTAGAAAAAAGTCCTTCATATTTTCACTGTCGCCACCCAAACCATTTGCTCTTTTACAGAGGACAAGCAAGTGATTATCTTGGTGCTTTGGAATTTTGATTTCAATGCACCATCTCCGAGCCAGCTCACACAAACCTTTAACTTCTTTGCATCTCACTTCTTTGTCTGTGACTGAAGTCATGGCGCTTCTCTTCATGTAACCTGTAGGGAGGACAAATGCAGAGGTGGCAGGACCAAGCAGGGTTTTTAGATAGTCCTAAGCAGACCTGTGAGCTGATTTTGTGGTCCCAGCCTTTGTGGAACTGGAATTACAAAATGAAGCCACTCTATGTATGAGGATGTTAGAACTCCAGAGAAGTTTTTCTACATATTTTCTGTGGAACTGGATTATAGATGCACAGGCAGCAGGTCCTTCCACCTGGGTAAGTCGTTTCCTTGGGTCATAACATGTCTATTTATGGAATCTATTTTAACACTTGTTAAAAAATTGCCTACAATTAATGTAGCTAAAAGTGCATGTTCAGCAGGAGGAAAAGCCATGCTTCGACACAGCTTGAAAGAACTAGAGCCAGCTGAAAGAAATACCATCTTACCTTGAACTTTAGGCAAAATGAAGAAACTTCTTTTAATGTCTTTTTATCTTTCAGTGATGGAAAAATTAATTGGAAAAAATTGGTGTGAGTGTCAGAGAGATGGGTGGGTGTGTTACCAGGAAGAAGTGTACTTTGAAGCACTGTTGATTTTTAAGATCTATCAGCTCAGAGAGCCAGACACCTGCATGGTCATAAATAATTTCTTCCACTCATTGTTCTGTTGAGCCTGGTAACCTTCACTAAGGCATGATTTCAAGTAAAACCCCCTGTTTCACTCATATAGTAACCTGGGAAGATATGTTAAAAAGTAAAAAAAAAAAAAAAAAAAGGAGTGTTGTGGTCATTTAGAGTACAATGCAATGGAAAAGGAGGTACCTAGGCTATAAAATCTCATTGTAAATGAAATGTGATTGAGGGTCTGGGCATAGCAAATTGGGCAAATATGACTCAGCAGGAGTCACAGAGTACTTGGTTGAATTTTAGAAAGTGACTCAACAGGGTTGCATGGAGGGACCAATTTCAAGCATCCTTCTTATAGTATCATCATTCTTGAAGTCAGGATACCCTGACAACACTTTTGCTCATAATACGGATTGGTTTATGTCACAGACAATTCAGACTGGGACAAAGGAATGATCATTTTGGTGTATGAGATATAAAATACCCATTGAGGGAAGAGATGGATACACAAGTGCTTATTTTGTGCAACAAATCAAAGAAAACAGTTTAAATTTTGCTCATAAGACAATGAAGCATTTGCTAAGAATTTGCTAATGCCCTTGACTAAACTATAGATTTTATTCTTTAAAAAGAACCCTGCCAAATCAATATGAAGAAAAGAGTTGGGAATTCCTGGCTCCTGTCCTCTTGCTCAAGGACAACCCCAGTTGTCCTTGTGATAAATACAAATAAACTGCTACAGAAATAACATCAGGCTTAAAAATTCTCAGTCAAGTTCCTCAATATGCTGCAGCAAGGTCAAATCCAGGGGGTAACATATTTTCACTATCTCTTTTACTGGTGCTCTCTGTTGCTGCAAAGCATTCCAGCATTCTTCCCAACGTTGAGAGCTGGCATTTCAAAGGACATGGCTTGTTCAGGACCAAAATACATGGCAGTTGTTGCCCTTTCTATTTAGGCCTTAAGCCCTGAATCAACAGTAAGAATCCTGGACATGGGAAAATACAGTGCTGACAAATACGTAATTCAATTAAATAGGCTGGCATTGTTTAAGCAGTAGCCCTTTCCTCTGATCCATCTCTTTCAGAGCTCTGTGTCTTAATATTATGGCCTACTTGAAACACTCAAGCTCATGAATGGATTAAAGAGCGTTTCATTTGGTTTATTTATTATTTTTACTGCTTTGCTTGGCTTTTTGCAAACAGGGGAGGCACAGATCTCATTTAGAATTCACTGTAACATGTACATTCTTCCCTCCTCTGTCCAGAGGAGAAGGGGGAAAAAAAAAAAAACAACAAAAAGATTGCAACTGTTTCAAAAGTACAGAATTCTGGGTAATTCATCATCAACATTGACTGATTAACGAAAGTGGCTTTAGAGCACAATAATTTGAAAACATGAATAGTATATACATTTACTGCCAAAGTAATTTGGCAGATTTTAAAAACAGGGAAGTATTTTACCCAATTTTTTGTTCAAAATTACATTAAACAGTATTGAATATTTGTCTTTGATTTTAAATTCAGTCCCTGATTTTAAAGAGAGAGTCCTTGCCCTCTCACAAATGTGATCTCAGCATTGTAGTGTCTCACTGTGATAGTTGTGTATCCCTTGAAATGCATTGATGTTGCATTACATCAACAAGGACTCAAGCTTCCATTTATCTTCAAATATTTCACAATCCTGCTGCAGTATATTCTCAGTTGCAATTTTTGCTTTCAAGTTTGGCCACCATGTGCGTAGCATTAATTTCTCTGTTCACATGTAATTCATTCAGGGACTTACACCAGCTGAGAACCACATATGGAGGCCCAGATTTACAGAGCTTTTATTTTGTGCCATGGAAGCCTACAAGAAACAATTTTCTATTTGAATATTGAGTGTTTACAGAGGTCTTGTTGTTCACTAGAGACAGGGGATTATGAAATCATATTCTGCAAGAATCCTATCCAAAAAAACCTGACTGTAACATTTATTAACTCCTCTTTGTTCAAGTGCTCGCGGGGTTCTCACAGTGTGATTGACTCTTGCTTCTCCTCTCTCAGATTTGTTGTTTGTTATTATCATTTATCACTTTTTAAAAATTGTTGGTCCAGTTTCAGCCAGTTTCTGTTGTCTCTGACATTACAACTTAGAGTTACCAAGGCATGGCAGCAGAGACAGGTGAGCAGTGGGATGTAGGTCTCAAACAGACCCACACAAGTGCTCTGAAGATTAGCACGGCTTTGCCACTACTTTTTCTGGAGCTGAAGATATTCATGGGGATCTTTTTTGATGAGAAGCAGTCAAAAAATTGTATGAAGGGTATTCACACCATACAACTCCCCAGCGCTGGTGTCCGTACCAGGCAACTAACATTTTGGTTTGAGAATACGTTCCTGTTTTATCACATTTGAGTCAGCTCCAAATGCAGATCTCCAAGACCCTTCTGTGGTGCTCATTTAAGCTTGTTTTGAGAAAATAATGACACATATCGAATGACTAATGTCCCACATAATTAATCCTGTAGCTCCTTATTTATCAAGATTTCAAGGGAAACAGAGCATTTTGATGGAAAACAAGAAATCTGATGCTAAATCTAGTGCAGACAATAATCCTTGGAGGGATGCTTCAGGGTTAAGTCTGTGTTAGAGACCTGAAGGAGTCACTGGGTACTCCTGGTTATTTGGAAGGGGAGTTGAGGAGGAGGTTAAGCATCCACAGCCCCCCACAAGCTTCTCTCCCTGTCCCCTGGGGTCACTGCTTTCGATGGCTACCAGAGGCAGCCGAGTTGGGTGGACACAAGCTCTGGTCCTAGGGAGCCCTGCCAGCCTCCCTGGCAAAGGACAGAAAGTGTAAATTGATTTTAATTAGGGATCACTCATGTGGCCTCCGAAGTATCAGTTTAAATCAAACATTAGCAACTGTCAATTTCTTCTTTCACCCAAGACCCAAATCCTGTAAACACAAGGACCGTAACAAATCCCTGAAGCAGGCTTTAGCACACATATATGGAAAACATACTAAACTATAAATACTGTATACCATATGGCAGCGAGATTATCTAATTTCACTACATAACTGGTGATAAAATGACCAATCAACTGATGTGCAGAATGAAATGCCAAGCCAAGGATTCAGCTAGCCTTAAGATGGCTCTGCGGTTTCAACGTATCCCATCATACCCCATCACATCTCTGGAATTAAGCACATACCTATTTCACTGACACAAGAGTGTGGACAGTGGGAATATGTGCAAGTCTAGATCTGCCTTCAGGGACAGAATTTGTCCCCATTTCTCTGCAGCTATGGTAAAGGTGAGGAAGCTGGATTAGCAGGAAGCCAAGAGTTCCAGAGGAGAAATTTTGAACTCTCCATTGATTTATTTATGTATAAGAAAAAAGTATTTGGGACAGGTACCACTCATTCCTCAGGTTTTGCTGAGGCCAGAGTAAGAATCCCGAGCTCTACTGCAGTACAGAAAAACAACATTGTTCACAATGTCTACAAACAACAGAACTTCATTTTGTACTTATTACTACCACACCTTCATCAATTTTTTTCCCCTCACTGCTAAAGTCATTTAATCATTGCACAGGCCACAGCTCTACCGTTCTGCTTCCCAGAACTGTAAAGGGCTCCTACTCCAGCAGTGAGCTATCAGTTCTCAGAAATGAAAGGTCAGAAATTTTGGTCTTTGAAGACCAAAATCAGTTACTGATACATTCCTGAGTTGGAAGAAAAGGGATTTCATCATTTGCCACATTCATCGTGATAAAGAGAGGAACTACCAGGTAACTGTTGAAGGTTGTCTCTAATAGAATTCACAAAGCAAGCTGCAGTGATGCCTGAATGTTCACATGTTTAGAGAGAACATAGTGAGTATAACCTTCTAGGCACTGGAAGTTAAATGAATCTTGGAGCAGTGTAAGAGATTAAAACCACACAAAGCTTTAAATAATAGTCTAAATCCTAAATCAGCTTGTTTCAAAGTTAAACACCAATGTCATCAGATTTTGTGGGGGCTTAGCCCCAGAAGCAGAGAGATCCATCAGTCCACAGATCCATTTCCCAAGAGAGTGCTTGAAAATGGCTTTGTTGGCTCATTTAAAATTAGCCTGGGTACAGCAGTTATGAATATACTGTGCAGAAAATTGTGCACTGAATTATAAGCAAATAGGTTGCTATGATTTGATGCTATTTTAATAGCTGGTGATTAACCAAATGAATGCTATTTGGTCTGGCCTGATTTGCCAAATGGTTCCTCTCTCCTACCATCCAGGCAGTTGTAAAGTAGGGCCCCATACAACCATGCATGATTACCATATTTAACTCCAATAAAATATTTTTTTAGAGGAGTAGTAGCATATTGTGGGGTGTATAGTTACTTCTATTAATCCCAGCATTGATCTTCTTGAGCCAACTAAAGGAAGTGCATTTTCTAGCAAGCTGTAATTCAGGGTTTGTCTTTGACATGAAGTTAAGGTCCTTGGGGGTCTTCTTCATCAGAAACATGGAGATATTTCAAACAAATACATGCTTAAGATCTACCATTCATCCCAAATCAAAAGCATCAACTGAAACCAACCCACAATACCATGCCTTTATCTAGCCTGGGCAAACCTCTTCCTTGCCTCAGTTATCAAGAACAGGTGACCTGATGAAGCCAAGAGCTAGCAGATATTCGCCTAATATCTTGGTTTTCAGCTGGAGGACTGCTGAGTGTTTGGGGATTTTTATTCCTAAATTAATTGACACTGAACACTTACAAAGGATAATGAACTAATGTTAAACTAGACGTAGAATAGGAATTCCTGGTTTCTTGTCCACTCCAAAACACGGGTTTTTTGTGCCCATCGTTGGTGTGGACAGAGATCCTCTCCCAGGCACCCCCATGCTCACTGCAGTGGTGCCTCTGAGATGTTCATCCTTGCTCTCCAAAGGAGTTTGCTCCAAGATAAGCTGCCAGGCCTCAGCCCAGGTGGGGTAAATGAGCTTAGCAAAGATGCTGCTGCCCAGCCCAGCCCAGCAACGAAGCGTCTGCATTTCAATAACAACAACTACAGCAGAGCTTGTCCTGCCTTGTATTAACAAACTGGGGACATGCATTACTGAGTCCACTTTGTAGTTTTATGGCTAAATCTTGGTTTATCTATATTACTTGGAATTTTGCCTTTTTGTTATTTTTTTCACATGGCTTATTTTTATGAGAGGACAGTAATTGGCACCTCAGTGCTGACAGAAGTATGTCTCAGGTGTACAGGGCCAAGGGCTCGTTGTGTCCCCTCAGGGTGCATTAATTAGCACTGCTGCACTGGCTCCTATCGCTGCCCAGTTCTAGCTAATGCCAGAGGTTAAGCTGTCCCCTGACTGTGTCACTAATTTAGACTCTGAATAGTTCTTCCTATGCACAATGCACATTAGTATTGCTCTTATCAGGGTGCTGATACTGAACCAATGAATTTCTGAGTGATATTTTGAAGGTTTGTTTTTCCTCCAGCATTAGTATTCTTTTACTTTACTTTTTTTTTAACTAGCCATTTACTCTGTACCACACCTCAACAAAAAAAAAGATAAAGAAAAATATTAACATTTAGTGTAAAATTTTCCACTTCTTTGAAATACGGATTTTTAAAAAACAAGATATTTAAAAGAGTTTCTTATTCAGTAATTTTCATGCTTCTCAGTTAAATGTCTCCAAGTCCTCAAGTGTGCAGACCCTGTGTAAATAATGCCTTAGCATATATATTGCTCTATGCAGACAGTTGGGCAGCTTCTTGTGTACCTTAAAAAAACCCTGCAGGTTAAAATGCTTTGCTGAATTGCACAAAACAGCAAAGCAATTTTTGTCCCTTTTTTATGAAATATGAAATGGAGACATGAAAACTTTTTATGTCAATGTTTTCAGAAGAGTCCCCAGATTGTGGCTTCTTCCACCTTTTGGGACTGAATGGCATAGGCACCACCACCTTCTTCTGTTCCTGTGGCTGGACAATGCTTCCTTCTCTCCCAGACAAGCCCCATTCCTGCCTTTCATTTCTTGCATTTCATTTCTCCATTACATGAGAGCTGCATAAAGGGGGACTTTGTCTCCTCACCAAAGGCAGTCAAATAAGTAGCTATTGAAATTTAAAGGGAAAGGAATAAAGTGAGGAAATGCCACGTTGCTGGAATGCTTCTGCTCACCAGTGTGTCCGCACAGATGGAGCAGAGCCTTGTCACCAGTGACCTTGCTCGCTCTTCCGCACCAGTTGCATTTTTCCAAGTTCCTTACTCCTACTGCAGCTCTGGACCTTCCCTTCTCTGTGGTATTGCAACTTGCCAGCACACATCTCCGAAAGGGAAGCTTTGAGCAAATAATTTAAAAGGAAACAAAACATATCACAGAGGAAAGTTATATCACGTTGATGTGCCAAATCAAGCCATCTCTGTGTTGCTGTAGCAGGATTGTATCACCTGCCCTGCAATGACTGGCAATTTCACCTGCCTCATCATCTCAGACAGATGCTCCAAACCACAATACTGAATCACCTGGTCCCCTCCAGCAGTAAAATCAGCCAATCATAACAGGATTTTTTTAATGTAATCTTTGTAAGAATTTGGATAACTATTTCACAACTTTTGAATCATTAACTGCAGTAAGTACAAATCCAAATGACAAAACAGATGGGAAGACACACAGGCTATTGAGAGTCTAATGACATCCCCCAAAGCTTCAGGTGCAGCAGCTAAGTGAGCTGTTGTGACCTGCACTGGCAGAAGAGACATAGTGGATGAGTTGGCCAAGGTGTGAGAGCACTGAGGAGCTCAGGATATATTTTCTGCTTATTAGCAGGTACTGATGCTTCTGCTGCCTCAATGTTATCTATGTTGGCATTTGCAACCTCACTTGACTCACACTAGTATGACACATTATTGCTTGGGCCAATAAATCCTTTTGATCCAGCTCTATTTTCATATGTGCCCTCTCCCTTCTCTTCCATCGTACTCAGTGTCTGGGATCTGTGTTTGGCACTGACAGCAAGCCTAGATAACATTTCTTCCTGTTGGGCTGCAGCAGGGGAAGGCTGAGATGCCATCACAAAGTGGTTTGTGACAAGCCCTCAGCCCTGAGCGCACAGTGCAGAGGAAGGGGATGCAGCCCGTGACCCCATCAGCACTGGCACACTCCAGTGCTGCTGAGCCACCGTTCATAATCACCTGTGCTCATCAGGGCACTTCCAGGCCTGCTCTACATCCCTGTGCTCTGCCTCACCTCTGGCAGGGAGCAATGAATACAAATAGCTATGGATACACGAGCTTGAACAGCCTTCCAGCAGGAGAGCATCTGCACGGGGAGCTCAGCACTCAGCCCCCTGTGCCCTGCCCAGCGAGGCAGGAGAGACGACATGTCTCACCAAGCCCCTGTATGCCTCATTTTTACTCTAAGAGCCTCTTTTAAAGTTAGATTAAAATGCATCAAGCCAGGAGAATTATTCTGAAACATCGAGCCCTTTCTTAACCAGGTAAACTACTTCAGCCTGCAGCATAATCAGAGGCCGTAGGATCACACAAATTGTAATTAACTTGCTGAAGTGGGTCAGGACTGTGTGTATTGCAGTGCAGGGGTACTCTGGCTTTAATGATTTCAAATATTTTGAGAAGCAAACTGAAAACACTTAGTCAAATTAAGTGTTTTCTTTAAGCTGTCAGCATTGCAAGCACTGCCAAGATGAACAGGATAAATTGGATTAGATGAAGTCTATATGCTTAGAATCCTAATGGCAAAGGATCCAAAATGTAAAGTAGTGCACAAAGGCAAAGCAAATATTATATATTGTCTGTAAAGCAGCAGATCTCAATTTACTGATTAGCCAAATAGTTTGAAAATAGCATGACTCATCTCCAGAGCAGCCGAGTGTTGCTACTGGCTCCCATGCAACCCATTTGGTGAGTATGACAGTCTCTGCCTGCTAAATAATGGGTCTTACGTTGTGGGGAAATAGCATGATTTTGATTCTCCTCAAGATAAGTCCTGTCACTAAAGTCTGGCCCAAAACAATTCAGGCTTAAATACAGACTGAAAAATAATAATGCAGGTGGTTATTCAGGTTAAATATGAAAGTGAAATCATGTTACACAAGGTGCCCATGAGTCCTGGGCCAATGGTTATGTAGAGGCAGGGATGCAGCACTCAGGTTATGATCTGGAAGAGCAATAGGAAGTGGTAGAGGTGGAGGAAAAGCTTCATCAAAACAGGCACTGCACTTGTCCCTGTGTCAGAGACAGAGCAAAGGACTCTGCACGAGAACCACGGCCTAGGGAGGAGCAGAGAGCACCAGTCCAGAAATCACACTCAGATGGAACACACAAACTGATACGAGAGCTGGAAACAGGGTTAGAAACTGTTGTGTTACGCGGGGGGGCGGGGGTTCCTTGGAGGTTGGAGGGATAATCATAGCCAAGGTTTTGAAGGGACCACACAGAAATCTGACTGTCTCCTTCTGTACCCTCCAGTCATCATCACTCAGGGCATAAAGCCCCTTTAACAGACTATGCTCCAATTTTGGAGTTTCTTGCCTCTGTTTGAGAACTACTTGCAATACATTTCCTCTACTGGATGGAAACCATCCTTTTAACTACTGACCTGAATTTTCCATTGGTGATTTCAATCTGTTTGGTTTGGTGCCAATATTGTCTATTAGCCTATATAGTTTAGGTTTTATTTACCCCCCAACCCAATTCCATGATTCTATGTCCACATAATGCCTGCCCAGTGCTGTGCAACAGGTAGCCCTTAATTCATGCTGGAAATTCTGGAAATCAAGACTTGACTGGAGATATGAGCACTAAGCACCTCAGAGTTAAGGCTAAAGGGTCTCCACCTTGCCTTGCTTACCCCACCCCATTACCCTTATCCACCAGTTCCTAAAATAAAGCAGAAAAAACCTGGCCAATGTCTTGGAAAATTAAAGCCAATGGCAAAATATGGAATAAACCCCAAATAAGCCATTTACTTCAGCCATATGAACACAAATATCAAACAAGAGTATCTAAAACATCAACAAATTATGATAAGTAGCTAAAACACAGAAGTTGTCATCACCATGTCTGGACAGAATTTTGACAAGTCCTCAGATAAATCTTCTCCATCTCCCTGTTCCACGCTGTGTTGGTATTTTGAACAGAAATTCTCAAGTCAGAAGACATACATCAATTTTTAGTTCTAGTAAAAAAAACCCAAAAACCAAACTAGACATACAAAGCAGATGCTTTTCGCTCAAGCTTTTTTACATAAAAGTCTATTCTTTCATCACAAAGTTGGTTCAAAAATTTTCTGAACAGTTCTAAACAGTAGCAATAAAAATGGTTCCCAGTGGAGAGAGACTACAGGTGCATGATACATCTGTTCCTCTGACAGTGTACAAATCCTTTAAGAACAATAGAAGGCTTCTGTTTAGTTAGGGAGTGCCACCAAGCATTAGAGAGAGATCAGCTTCAAAGTTCAGTTTTAAAAATGTACTATATTAAAATAAGAAATATCAGTTATGTAAGCAAAGATGTTTGCATGGAGGATTCAGTCCTGTAAATTGAGCAGGTCTCAGTGTTGTACCAAAGTGACTTTTTGTCATGCCCAAATAAACTACATCTTAAAGAAAATAACAATAAAAAGCTCTAAGACAATCAAAGGGATCTTATGGAATAGATTTTAGAGGATTCAAGAGGGAAATACCCAATTCCCACAACTGCTCAATGCAGCTGATCTCAAGGTAGATACATATTATTGAAGAGCAGTTAGGAGACATCCACTAACAGAAGGCCTAGCAATGATCTAAGTTTGATAAAAAGTTTGATATCTGTGCTACAGCAGAGTAGCTGTTGTGATAGAGAACTGAACGATCACAGGTCTGGCATGGGGACATCTCCAAAAACATCTCCAAAATACCAACAAACAAGTTGTTTCTTTTTATCTCCCCTGTATAATGAATGCATTTTACAAGATGATTGTCTTTTAATGTTTTCATTTCTCCAAGCATGTACGAGAAGATGAGCAGGGAGAGACTGTGTCATGTTTCCCCTGTGTATTTTAGCACAAAGTAAAGTCAGGAAAGTTTCATAGCAAAGAAATTGCCCAGAAAAATGTAACATTTTCAGATATGGTACTGCATAAGACAGAAGGATATTTGGGCAACCTGCTCTGAAGGAGTTTATTCCAGGTAATTCAGTGCAGTAGAGGGGTCTAGGGTGCAGGATCAGAAATTTAAATGGTTTGAAATCACTTCCCAAAACAGACTATTTAGTATTTGATTAGGATATCTGTGCAATTAATTACAGTGTTATGTCATTGTACACTTCTGTGTGTTCCACCCCAACAAAATCGAGGTGAGAAATGCAACCACCTGACCCCCAGACAGGAGCACTTCTGCAACACAAGCTACTGAATTATAAGTCTCAGAATAAAAAAATACTCATTATGTTTTTAAATTACTCTTTGAGACCTCTAAATGCTGGGTTCGTGGTAATGAACGAGGAAAAAACAGGAGCAACATTTAAAAAGAGTGGCTTGTATTCTGATTTTCATTTCTAAATGGGTGCCAAAAGTAACAACTGAAATTAAGACAATATTTCACTCAACTTACTTGAATAAATTTTTAAAATTAGCATTAAAGCAGTACCTTTAGGCCAGACTTTTATAGCAAGATCAGCTATTGAATAGGATGATGTGACCAAAAATACTGGTCTTTGAAGGGATAAAAATCAGCTTTTGAAAACCATAGCTGCTTCTGCAGCTGCAGGGAGAACATTTTCTTCGTGTCATTTTGTATTTCATTTCCTTTAGCTCAATAGCTGATTCATTCAAGTTCAGACACTGATGAGGAGTTGAGACGCAGGAATGTTTGTTTTCTCTCTTGCAAATGATCAGAGCAGACCAGCATTAAAGCACAATCCACTACAGCTAAATCCTCAAGGGACAAATGGTGAAAAAACATCAGATTGATTAACTCAGGGCATTTTTCCTTTGTCAATAATTTATCAAGTTTTGAAGTACAAGATACTTACCTTCATTTTCTGATACATCCAGCAAACTTCACACAGCCTGAACTGGTAAATAAAATGCCTTCATAAAGCATGTGGTTTGTGATTTTACTTGAATTACAATTTTCATCCAGAGCACTTTGTCATGAATCACAAATTAAAAACATCATGACAGTAATTAGAAAGATCAAGCAGCATATCCTGAGACAATGCAGAGCAAACAGAGACAGGTAGAAGTCCTGATCACAATGGGGAGGCAACAGAGGCTCTGCAGCTCTCACAGGCTCCAATGATTTAAGTTACACCCCTTTGCTCAATATCATTTGGTTGAACTGGAAGGTAAGCTGTTTTGAGCAGAGATGACTTATTAAAGGAATCTATTGCCTCCCAGTATCTTCTCTACAGATCTAAACAGCCTCTTCATTTGCACTAAATTACATTGTTACATGTATATGCAGTGCTTTACCCACCTGTTTCTCACAAATGAGTACCAAATGTCCTGTCGTGCTGGTGAAAGCTGACTGAACCTCTTCCAAGCAGAACAACCTTCATGCTGCAAATGCAGAACAAGTTTTAAAACACATTATTTACATCAAAACCAAGACACCTGACAATTTAAACAATTTTTGATTCAACAAATTCTCACAAGTAAGAAGGGGAGAAAAAAAAAGAGAGAATGAGGGTTAATACGTTGCCAGTCATATGAAGTCTATCCCACCAGCATGGACATGTGGGACCTGTGATAGAAACAAGTCCTTTTGACTGGTACCCCTAAAGAAACACCATATTTAGAGTCATTTATACTCACAGACCTTTATTTGATTATCATGGTCAATTGATCAGTATCTGTTTGTAACTTCCTGGCATAAAAATGCCTGTCAGAAAATAGACAGCACAGTAATTTTGCATTATTAAACATGTTCTCCTGTGGTTTCTCATCAAGATCAATTTTATTTTCAGTCATGTTGGATTTTATTAGCAGATATTTTTTCCTCATCAGCCAAGATAAAGATACTGTGCCATCAAATGAGAGTCAACTTTCCAGAAACAATTACATTTTCAAGGTTCACAGATAGCTAGAAAATTAAATAGTTCAGGAAAAGATCAAAGCATTTAACCAAAGCATTTCACTGGACTTGAAATTTAGGTGTTGAATGCTTATGTTGTTGTTTACACGTCTGATCAGTCCACAGTCATCATGGAATACCATGGCTATGGCCTCCCACCAGGAAAAAGAAGGCTTGTAATGAAATCAATGCAGATGCAGCTTCACCAGCTGCCTGAGCCCACAGAGAAGAATGTGAACACAAACCATCCACAGAAATACATTCAAAAGAGTAATGTTTCCGTTATCACTGAAAATTACATTTTATATTCCTGCTGTGAAATAGATTTTTGCATGAGCTGGAATTGTGCCCTACCACAGTCCCTGTTCCCTGTGTTCCCAGGTGGCACACTGGAGCATGGACTACTTTCTGATCCTACAAATGATATCCTAGTTATAAATAGCATTAATTAAAGAATCAGAATCATGGTATGCAACCAGGCATCACTGATTACCCTGGTCCTGCATGGTCTGCTCAGAGCAAAACCTCCCCTGAATAACCCAGGCTTCCAATACAACCTCTAGGAAGAGGCACATTAAAAAACCAGCAAGATGATGGGGTTTATGGGAATAGAGCAGACATTTCTCTGGATGCAGAAATTTCCAAAAGGACTGACTTAAAGAAAATAATAAGGAGTGGCAAAAAGACCCCTGTATTGTTTACATTCTGACTCCCAGTCCTGCAAAGGCTTAGACTGATGGTTCACTTCTATAAATGGGCTTTTCAAATTGCTGCGTTCTGCCCCAAATCCTGCAGCCAGCCATTCCTGTTGGCAGGTTTCCAGCAGCCTCCAAGTAGAGAAGGGTCTGGGTTTTACTACTGACTAGTCATCAGCTGAAGCTTGGGCCATATGAATGGGACCCCCTCTGACAGCCTTATTAACACAAATGATTTTTATTCTGCATGCCTGGGTAAGCCATGGGCACATGCCTGCAAGATCAAAGCCTTGGTCATTAATAACTTGGGCAATCGTTTCACCTAGAAGCCACACTCTGTCTACACAGAAATCTTTCCGGGAATCTGGTAAAAAGATTGATGAAAATTAAACATCTACTTAGTGAAGCTGAAGTAACCAATATATGATTAATACTTTCCAATTATATTTCAGTACAGTACATTGCTGAGTTTGTTATTACCTGCACTCTTAACACTCCATCTGCAGTGTTAAATCCATCTGTTGCTGAAAATATGACTATATCTTCAAGGGTTTCTGAATCATCGTGCTGGTACCTTTTAACATAATTATAATGAAGAGTGATATTCATTATCCAGCGGAAATTAGAAACCTATAAATATGAGGGGAGGGGAGCAAGGGAAGAGCTGGGGTCCTGCATTGCCTACTGTCTCAATTGATCATGTTGGCTGCTCCCACTGGAAATATTGCTCTGAGCTCTGGATTTAGCACCAGCAGTCCCACTGGTTTCACTGGTGCTTTGCTAACACCTACTATGGGGACCTGGTCACTCAGCTTTACTTTGCCACATGGAGGTGGGCAAAAGAAGTTGTTTCATGACTGGCATCCACATCCGGGTATGGAGGCAGCACAAACCTAGACTGTGCACCAGGGCCAAAGCTTCTGGTGGAGCAGGACACTAAACCTTGGGAATTCCTCACCTGTATGAGGGGTAATGCTGTCCTTATCACATGGGTTGTTGCCACCTTAGATGGCAAAAGTTCCAGTCATTTCTACCTTTTAGAAGGATTTAAAGCAGAGGGTGCTATTTCTAAACATTCGGATATATTGTCTGAATAAATATATCATATTTTTAAACATATATCTTAGATGTTAAAGAACCCCCTCTTTAATACAGCAGCAGCTGGTTTAAATGTGCCTGCAGGTAACAGAAGGGAAAGCTTATGCCACAGTGTTCCCTGAACTCTGCTCCCCTCCACCTCCTTCCCTCTGCCCTATTAGGATTCAACCTCACAAAATCATGAGGCTCCTTTTTAAAACACTTTTTTTTAAAAACAAAAATTTTCAAACACCGTTACACAGTTATGGATAAGATACAGGCTTCACTTTTCTCCACAAAACCCACAGCAGTGAGTCTATTTTTGAGACTAAGAAAGGACCCAAATAAATGAACTGATTTTAAAAGCCTGCAAACAAAGATCCTTCACCTTGGCAAGTCCATGCAGATCAATGAAACTGGACAGAGGAAGTTTATTAATGAGAAAAAAACTTCAGATCCTCGCGGAAACGTGAAGGAGTGATTTATTTTGCTGCATCCAGAGAGACCCTACCAGGATCCAACCCTTTCACCCACAAACCTGCCTGCACTTTGGGCCTGGAAGAGGTTCTCTGATGCTCAGCAGGTGTGTCTGTGCTTTTGGAATAGGAGGAATCTTCTTCCCCCTGCAGATTTAAAAGCTTGAAATGTGTGTCAGCTGATCCAAAGGCTCTGCCAGTCTCTATTTTAGAGTTTAACAGGACTGCCTGGAATCTAAGTGGCACAAGTAACCATTTCCTGTCCTCTAATGAAAAACTTGTGCTTAAAAGGCTGTGGAGTTCCAACTTGCAAGACTAAAATTGGATGAAAGAACAAACTACCTGGTGAGACATTTTTGTCCTGTCACCACGATCAAAGCAGTGAGTAGAAAACCAGCTTAATGATATATTTCTTCACATCATACTGATGGTAAAACACAACCCATTCCATTGAGTAAGATTGTAAGCAGGTAATGGGCAGTTTAGTTCATCTCCCTTGGTCTCTAACTCCTGTGGGGATGAAAAACTTTCTAATCTGCCCTGCCCCAGGAAGGTTTTATGCTCCTACATCCAGTATCCTCTATGAGATAAAGAGGAAGTGCAGGGCCCTTAGGAAACCACAGACTGTCCGTGGGGCATAACCTTACGAAACACATTCTCTCTTTCTTAGGAGAAATTCCCGCCTCCTGGTGTGAAAGATGGACAAAAAATAGCAGAAGGATGAGGCTACCTGTCTGCCCAAGGCTGATGAGTCAGAAGTGAAGCTGTTGTGCCTTCTCAACAATATAAGAGGACAGAGGTGCTTTCCCCTTTGACAAGGGGTAAGTGGGTTGTTATCCCACTGTGGTGATTTTTGAGGCACATGGAATCAAGATTTCTCATATCTGAAAAAAATCCACAGGGTTAATAGCCAGAGGCACACAGCTGAAGTGTGATTTTGAGAAAGACAAGAACAAGATGAAGCAAAAAGAAAACACTGTAGATGAGTTGCAATATTTCTACAGAACAGAAAATGGGTTCGGAGTTTTAAAATATCCTTAAAAAAAAAAAAAGGCAAAGCAATTAAAGCTACTGAGCTGACTGAAGAAGCTTCAGCATTACTTTCCTCTTACCAAGCTTTTATTGCTATTCTTTGGAATATAATTGGTGATAATTTTCTACTTGGAGTCTGACACAAGTTACAAGTTACCAGAGCTACTTGAAAAAAATTGGATAGGTTTAGCTTTATTTCTCTCCATAAACAATTTGCTGTTGGAAGTAGTGATGTCTCTTGAACGCTTCCAAGACTTAAACTGCCTGTTATAATTTCCCAAATAATCCTTCCCTATGGTTGTATGTTCTTCACTACAAGTAACTCACTTCTTTTCTGCTCTCCTACTGTTCTGGACAAATTGTTCTTAGGGCAGAGTTTAACCATTTAGCAGAAGAATATAGTCTTAAGCATTATAAGCTTTACACAGCAC
Source organism: Pachyramphus minor (assembly GCA_013397135.1). Classification (NCBI taxonomy): domain Eukaryota; kingdom Metazoa; phylum Chordata; class Aves; order Passeriformes; family Tyrannidae; genus Pachyramphus; species Pachyramphus minor. The sequence continues at coordinate 1,028,670 of VYXB01007985.1, read as the reverse complement.
ACTCAAAATTCACCCTGCACAAATATTCATTTAATACTGGCAGGAATTTTGCTGATCCCCTTAACCTACCTGGGATTTTAATATTTGCTAAAACACTTAACAAAGAATGCATGCACACATACAAACCCCACGTGGAATAAATTTGATGAATAATTCTCATTTGTGGAGAAAATGCTTGCCTGGCTCTTTTCAAGGAATGCAAGCACTTTGAACAAGCTTTATGCTCTGACTTTAGCAGGGACTTACTAAATGGTACAATACAAGAACACTTAAAACTATAGGAGGTCAAGTAATGAATGTGTGGAACCAGCTATAGGGCATATAATACAACAAAGGAATCGACAAACCTGGATTTTTCAAGCAGTGTCATGGAAAGAACTCACCAAGGTAGAAAACACTCCATAGAGTGAACTTTCCTGTCAGATGGGTCGAAGTGCTGGCAGGGAACAGAAACACCAGTGTTGTGTACAGCTCACGATTTTCATTTCCTGGTGAATGAAATGAGATGTGGGGTTTGACTGGTTTGGCACAGAAACTGCAAATTTCTTACTCTGAAGAGTCAGAAGTGAGCACGCTCTGTCTGCCATGGGGAACACACACCCAGGAGCTTGAGCAGGTCTTTGAAATCCATTGTCCATTATCAAAAAGGCTTACATGGAAAGTAATGGTGTCCACACAGGACAAATTTCAGTGAAACACCAAGAAAATCACTGATTTTGGCCCCTTTTCAAGATTCATAGAGAAGATCTCAAGTATCTGCACTAATAGGGATCTTTGTTCTCTACAGTGAGGCTGCACAACGTTCAACTCCCCCTTAAAACAATGGGAAATGGGATTTGGAAGGTGATGCCAGACTTCTGCCTAGGCTTAAAATTCTACTTTTGTGCTCATTTGGTGTATTTAATGTAAAAATTTAGATTTCAATAAGCATCATTTGTTGTCATGCCTTGTCTGTTTACAAAAGCAGAGCTTTTAAAAAGTGATAATAATTGCAAATGATGTCAAATGCTTTTCTTGTTTACCTGAAAGATGTCAAGAATAGCAGGACTTGTTTTGCTTTGTTGGTTTTTAGGCTGCAAAAATTAGCTTCCCCATGCTGTAAAAATTAGTAAAAGGGAAAAATAAATCTTAGATCTTTTCCCTATCACCTTATAAAGTGTAATTCAGCTCGACAGTTTCATATGTACACAGGAGAAGTGAGAGAAACAAAGCACTAACAGCACACGAGTTGATTGTCTGGAGACTGGGCCTCTGGAGAGTGGAGCTGATGCCTGGTGATGGTGCAAGTTTCTTTAACAACAGGTTGTGTAGTTCCAGGCTCCCTCTTGCTCATGTAACACAAGGAATCAGTCTTAAAGGTGGCTGAAAACTATAGAAATCCAGCATATGGTATCTGACTGATCCCACTCTGCTGGTACCAGCTCCACTCTCAGCTCATCAGTTCATAAAAGTTCTATTTCAGTGTTGTTTTTTCCAGTGTCTTGACATTTCTATTAATTTTCTGTATTTGTTTAAGTGTTGCAAAGAAGCAAATTCAAGCAGAATACCTAAAGAAAAGAAGAAAAATAAAAAGTCAGTTGGTCTTTTTGCTTTTGCTTTCAGCTGTTTTAATACTGATGAAAATCCAGAGCAACTCTGTTAATTTTAATCAAGTCATTCATGTAAAACAGGAACTGGACATAAGAAACATCATGTTATTACAGATGAGCAGCTCCATTCCTGCGCAATTTCCTATTATGCAATAATGTGCATGGCTTTCATAATATTATGAATGCTATGTCATTAAGAAAAAAGCCATATTTATTTGAGCATCAAAGATTAGGAGGTGATTGACTATCAGATAAAATGAATTTAAATAAGTCCTGAAGAATCTCTTCTCCAAAATGTCAGTTGTAGACAAGACTGTAAAAGAGATCCCTGTGCAAACACATTGACACAGAGAAATCTTAAAAACACAAGGTCCATCACACATCATTTTAGCAATTGCTGTTTTTCTTTTCTCTTATTATTTCTTTATTAATTCCAGCCCAAGGGAAGTCTGTTCATCACACCGGGGGAGCAATAGCAGTAATGGATTGTCAGCTGTGTGTAGTCAACTTAACCCTGACCCCCAAACATTTGTCATAGAATCATGGAATTGTTTAAGTTGGAAAAGGTCTTTAAGATCATCCAGTCAAGCCATGAACTCAGCACCGCCAAGGCCATCACTAGTCACTCCATTATTGAGCTGTACCAGGGACTGTCACCTCCCCAGGCTGCCACAGCTGCTTGGCCCATCTGCAGTGGATTCCTTGATAATCCCACCAGCATTCGTTGGCTCGGTGGTTTTAGTGAGAGTGTAATAATCACTTGGAAATAAATAAATAAATAAATAAAACCATCAACATAGGTGTCTCTGCAAGAACCATCTTCTCTTTTGCAAGCCTGAAGTTGACACTGCTCACCAGGAGTGGCAGGTTGTCATCTGTTGGTGGGATGGCAACAGAAATCCATTACCTAACAGGAAATCACTGTCTAATGCCTTGCCTTCCATCAAATATTCTGAAAACCAGTCCTTGGTTGTGTCTCTCATTGTGCTGAAAAAATAGGCAACTGCATCCTCAATGTTTTCGAACTTGAGGCTTTTGCCTCCTGTTATATACATGCAGAAAGGAATTTACCATGTGCTCTTTCTATCAACACAAATTACCAATAACATTTTCAGATTTAAGCAGAAGAGACACACGTCTTCTGTTCACTGTGTAAAGGCTGGATCTGCTTAAAACCAACAGGAGCCTTTTCGTACACTTCAGTGAACTTTAGATCATGTTCCAAAGAAGTGACATGATTATTTTTTCACCCTTAAATATACATTGGGCTGTTCTTAGTAACCAGCCTGAAGTCTGAAGACTTTCACTGCAGAAATTCCAAAAGATGTGAAAATATTATAGTTTTTTTTTCAGAAGAATTTCTATTAATTTTTCTAGGATACATGTAGAAGAATCAAACCTTGCTTAGGAAGATTAGGAGGATAAGTTTTACAAGACAACTAATACCTGTATTTTGTAGGCACTGCTTTGCATCCCATAGTTCAGCTCACATCTGATACAACATACCCTGCACTGTGATTCATCCATGTTGGGGTTGGATCACCAGGACCCGGACAGGATTCAGGTTATTGTCAGCAGCCTGTAGAGTATCATAGAATGATTAATGTTGGAAAGGACCTCTGAGATCTTCAAGTCCAACCTTCAAACAAGTGTCCCTACACCCACTAAACCATATCACAAAGTGTCACATCTCATTTTTTAAACACTTCCAGGGATGGTGACTCCACCACTTCCCTGGGGACTCTGTTTCAGTGTTTGACCACTCTTTCAGTAAAGAAATTTTCCTAATATGTCAAACCTGAACCTTCCCTGGCACAACTTGAGGTCCTTTCCCAATTGTCCTATGTATTCTACATAACAGGGCATGGGCATTCTACTATATATATGTATACCTGTATATAACAACTGCAGACTGATGATAAGGATTTACATTGCTGTTCACAAAGAGCTACACAGCAAAATACAAGGGGCTCAACCTTCTTGTATCCAATTTAAGAGGTTGATTTGGGCAAGGGAGGTTTTATAATGTTTATTTGATCCTGGAGGAACTCTCCTGTTAGCACACCAATAAATTTTGAGTCAAATACCACTCTTGTATCAAGGGAATTTTCATGGCAGCAGGTGAGGAAGAGCGACAGCTTTCTCCATGCAGCCAGCCTGCCTGCTGTGTGCCAGGTCAGCATGAGCTTTGTGTCCTTCCAGACCAATATGTTAACCAGGAAATTTGACCTTTGGAGTAGAAACATAATTCAACACCAGAAAGAAACAAAAAAATGTGTGCAAACAACCCTTAAACTGGTGAATTTAAAAACATACATATTTTTTGCTTAATTACCTATATTGTGAGTAGGAAAAGGTACTAGATTAAAGTAACAGTAAAGTACTGAACTATTCCCCTTCTCTCCCAACCCAAAACCTTCTCCAGGTACATTCCTGCCTTAAATTTAAGCAGAATGTATATACTGTCATCTAAAATACACTTAAAAGAAATACTGATATGTGTAGCATTACCTTTGGAGTACTCTTAGCAGAACAGATTTTAAGTAAAGAATTTCTTCTCAGCAAAAGTTTCCAGGAGATGTATGTGCACATGAAATATCCACTGGATTTGTGTTATCGAAACACCAAAAAAATCATCATTTTGTAACAGCCTGGCTGCCCAGTAACATTCTTTCAAAGTACATAACCAGGCTAAAAGACCTTGAGATCACAGTGCGTCTTTCTGTTCTCACTCTGGATGTTGAAATTCTCTTCACTCATGGAAATGTTGCTAGATTTTATTTTGCAAGTCATCAAAGAGTGCAGAGTTTCTTAAAATAAAAGCCACCGAAGTCCAGAAAAGTGCCTCATATTTACAGGTTCTACAGATACAAGTCTCCAGAATTACACTTGAGTTTTTCACATCTTAGTTATTTGGGTATCTAAATACCTTTTTTTGCTTAGAGAAGCTGAATGTAAAAGTACTTTGAAGGATGGGCCTTTAACAGTGTGTGAGAACTGTAACTTCAGTGGTGCAGTTGGACAGAGCAGCAACACTGCAGGACAAGTGAGAGCAAGCCAGACCCACTGTCATTTACCTCCCAAATTTCCAGATAATTCAATACTTAAAAACTTGTGAACAATAAAGTGTCTTTAAACATTTTTTTTGTCAGAGGCCTTCAGCATTTATCCTTCAGCAATCTGAAGGTTTGACTATTGCTAAGCAAACCAAAAAACATCTCATTTGCAGTGAGGTAACTCCATGAGCAGAATTAGTGCCAAGAGAGGAGGACTGTGTCCAAGGTATATTTTTAAAAATCAGACTTCAAAGAACCACAACTCCACTGTCCCAAATGTACCTGCATAGACATATTAACATGCATTCAAAAGCACTGTGAACTCACACACTGAAGTAAAATCACATATAACTCTTCAAACCCATGTTCCATCCAACCTTGGGAGCTTTGGTCTTCACACTTCTTTTTTTTTGAAAAATGGGCTGCAGCAGGAGAACTGCTCATGAACATATTATCAGTTGCTTGAAACTCAGCCTAGCAAAACAAGCAAAACAAACACTCCCTGAAAGATTAATGCAGCATTTGCTGACTGGCAAGCTTGCTTTGGATGTAGTACAGCAGTCCTGATTGCAGACAGCCTGGCTCCATGACTTCATAGACCTGTCTCCCGGCATGAGACATGTCAGGAGGCAGGTACCAATTCCCAGATCATAGAGATCCTGCCGAGTGAAGGATGTCTTGGTTTGTGCACAGTTCTCCAAATGGCTGAACTATCCCTGTAGCAGGGGGTTAGCAACATGAAACATTATTTTTTGCTTCAGTGTTTCTGCATCTTCAGCATCTTGAGCCGTGGCAGTAAGTGTGCAAGGATGAGCTGATAATAGAGACAAATGCAGCTTCATGTTGTGTTTGTAGTATCTCCCTTTATCAGGACATAAGTCCAAACATTTTCTGTTTACAAATAAGAAAGCCCAGGATCTTTTGCATACATATTAGCAAGGGCATGGGAATTCCCAAAGGCGGGCGAGTGCACGTGCGTGGGTGTGTGTATATATAGACATCAAGCATCTCTTAGATGCATCAACAAGTTACTGGGATAATGCTAAAGAATTAACAGTTAAACACAACAATTATCTTCTAAGCTTTGCCTCAGACAGTCAATAATCTTGTCCCAACTGATGTGGCTGGCAAACTTCCCATTTAAAAGGGCAGGATTATCTGTTAGCCTCTTGAACAACTGCAAAAAGAAGTGCAATACATAGGTTTGCAGAGATGCATAGAGCAATGCAATCATGAATTTCCCAGATTCTGGCACTTGTGTTTTATCAGATATGTCAGTTAAATGTAGGAAGACACGGCATGAATGAAAAACCCTTGGAAACTTCAAAAGCCCAGCTTGCACCTGTTCATTCAGCTTGGATTCTGAATGGAAAAGATGCATACAGCCTCCACAGGGGAGAAAACCCACAGGATGTTCAAATTCCACAGAGGTAACTTGTTTGTGTGCAAAACTGGCCATAGATACTTCTGATGGAGGTCCAGCTAGCAGACAGCACCCCCCCCCACACACACACATTAGCAAGCTATCACTCCTCTACCTTTTAGAAATAAAATGAATTCAATTCAGATTTTTCCAATCAGTTCCCTTTCCTTCTGCTTGATTTTTTCAGATTTTCAGGTAAATGCTCATCATCTTCTACCACTATTTGACCTAAAGCAGCAAGAATGTCTTCAAAGCTGTGATCTTTGCAGGCAGACTGTACAGTAAACAAAGGCTGCCCTCTCTGTCAGATGCGCCAAGCAATTAATGGAATTCCAGAGGCATTTGTCCAAGGGGAGGAATACTTGACTCCAGCTTCCTGATCTGTAGGTGAGGAACAAGTATTTCTATGATAGTCTCCAGTTCAATAAACCTGAAAGCAGAAGATTTATTACGTACAGGATCAAGAAGCTTCTCCTTTGATCATTTATACAGTGGTCTGTGAATGAGTGCATTCAGAACCCAGCTCCAGCACACTGAAACATTCATGGACTCAGCCAAGAACAATACCCTGAATCCTCATTGGAGAGCTGGGGAATGTCACAAGGAAACTTGGTTGATTTCAGTGGGAAAACAATAGTTTACACAAGCTAAGAATGTTACCTTTTTGCACACTGAGATTTTCTTTGTAAACAGTGCTTTAATACACATCTGTAAGCCAGATAATAAACACTTCAGATAAATTACAGAGAGGTTTAGAGAGTTCTACATGCTCTCTCAGGCTTTCAGTTGTAGAGCAGAGGCCAGAAGTCAACACTGATTACACCTCAGCAGCAACTAACCATGATAAATATCAAAGTCCATTTGTTCCATTTCTTTAAGCTCTCTGTTGTGTTTCTGAAGAGTTCTCTTAAGACCTCTGCATATTTCATCCTGTGGTATGTACATACTTACACCCCATGCTTGAGTAGGGCTGGATATACCCACTGAGGCTTGAAACATCAAGTAAGACTGCCAGAACATTTCTTTCTCCTGTAAATCAAATGGACAGTTCCACAGTGCCCACAGCAAGGTTTCCCCATGATACAACCCCTCATTCAGCCATAGCTTGTCCCAGAACTAGGACAGCACCTGCAAGTTTTTGGCACTTTGAAAGGAATCATTCATACAGCCCAAGCACTTGTGGGTTTAAGTTGTAGGAAAGTCCCAGTCAGTTAGAGTTAGCCAAGGACATCAGTGTTTGTTGAGGAGTTTTCTTTAACACTTGACTAAGGTGTAGTTGTGAAATGCTCTTCTCATAATAGCTACCACAATTAACAGCTGAGGTTATTCAGAAGGACATAAAAAAATGAGGTAGTGGACAACTTCCAAGAGAGGTGAGCCTTTCAAAACCACAAGTGACAGAAAAGGCAAGGACAATAATCACCTCCAACTCAGTATTAAAACACAGAAGGAGGCACTCCCTTAAAAAACATTTCTTCATTGATTCAATGTAACTTACTGGGCTTAAAATTTAAGTCACATTATTACAACTGAGCTCCCACCTGTACGTTCTCAGTCTCACACCATCTTCCAAAAAATGGTCAGCCATTCATTGACAGTATACTTAACTTCTTAGTGGCAATTAAACTTTTTGTTAAGATAAATGGTACTAACAAACTGGTAAAGAAAAACACCCCATCATTATTTTACCAGCCAAATCCTACAGTGTTGACTCAGGAGGCACCTGAAATTTTGCTTGCGTAAGTACTGGAGGCTTCAGCTCATGTTAAAACAGTCTCAACAACATTTTAAGTTTTAATAGAATAACTTCCATGTTATAACTTCATTCAATCATTTATGCAGCAATAATTTAAGGTAGGAAATAAAGAGGAAAAAATTGCCTTTGCACAAGTTATTCTATTAAGGACTGGAATATTAATGTTATTGGATACATGAAACCCTGTGCAACCATGGAAACCATTGCACAGGATCCAGTCAGCCTCCAAAGCTGAGCTGTGCCCTATGGTTGCTATGAGAGGATATAGCACACACCCCTCAGCAGTTCTTGTTAGAAAGTTCTATTGTACATTTGTCTACACTTCATCTCAACATAAAGCTATTTGTGGAACAGAGGTTAAGGAGAGGGTTCTGAAATCTGAAAACATACCTTTCAGATTAATCTAGGAAATCAGATGCTGTTTTGCAACAGTTGGGGCTTATTTGTGACAATTTAACTGATGTCTTCCTTGCTCTGAAAAGATAAAAAAGGGTATAATGAATTTGACTTGGAGAAGTTAGGGATTATTTTATATTCCTGGAACATATAAGTATCCTTTCCAAGCTCATCCTCAGCCCAGTCGTACTACAGATCAGCTGGAGAAACTGGTGGTAAAGAAACATTCCCCTAGATTCTGCTCTTTTTAAAAAAAATTAAATTGCAAAATTTGAAGTAAAAATATAAACGGACATCTTCTGAAACAGAGTAAACTCAAAACTGTAGCTACCATTTAATCTATTATCTTTTCTAATTGCAAGAACAATTACACTAGGAACAATTACATGACAAATAAAAATGTCTCAACATACCATATTAAAGCCTGAAAATCAAACAGAAGTTTTCTGAAAGGTTTATGAACTCTCATTTGAGAGAATGACATATGCTAGCAGGGTAGGTTGGGAAAAAAAATTGCCTGTGAAAAACACAGAGCTTACCTAAACCAACACTTGCACTTTTGTTTAAAATGAGTTATTAAGTCTTCAAAGGTGGTGATCTCTGCACCAGCTTCTCTGGCATCAGCTCTCCCCACACCAATTTTCCATGCCCAATGCACTGTCCTCAAACCACCTCATCCCTCTTGGCATAAGAATGATCCCATATCCAAAGCATTCATTTTCCAATTTTCTGTGTCACTGTCTCATTTAAAACCTTTCTTCCTACCTTGCAGGACCCACTTTCTTTGGGAAGATTGAGCCATAGTTCGATCTCCGTATCGAGCACCATCTGTCCCCTCTCTGTGCTGATGCCTGTTCCCCAAGAGAAATTTTGCTGTTTCTACATATGCAAGATGCACCAGAAATACCAGAATATCCAACCTGAGAAGACTGAAAAGAGCTTTGATCTTCCGAGCCCAGGTGCCTCCTTTACTGTGTTTGAAGTGCTCCGTGGATGCCAGGCTAACTCTTCAGTGTTCATGTCTGGGAGTCAAGAAACAGAGCAGCCTTTCTGCTCAAGGAAGGCTTGGAATTGCTTCCCACTTTACTGCTCTCAGAAGGAGTTTTATTCATATTTCATTTTAAAGTCTATAAAAAATTGACCCAGTTTCCTCCAAGCTGTTGCGGGTGCATCTTGCTCCGTGTCACTCCGTGGCCCGGTGGCCACGGTCGAGCAGCTCGCAGGTGTTGCAGGGTGTTAGATCAGTGTAGGTCAGCAGTTCACCTGACAAGCATTCAACAGATGGAGCTCACTCCCCTGGCACACAGACAGGCTGAGGTCGCTCTGCACGGAGAGGAACACGCTCCAGAGAAGAAATACTCTATAATAAAATCAGAGTAGTCAGAAGCTGCTTACTTGAAGGTGTTCAAAAATGCTTATTCAGTTGTGGCAGTAACCAAAAATCACATAAAACTCATAAATTCTCAATTTACATAGCAGGTGGCAGAGCATCCTTCTTCCCTCAGTTTTGTTTAGTGGACAGTTATTTTGAAAGACTCAAGCTCTGTGCTCTGAGGACAGTGCAACACTCGTATGTCCTTCACAAGAGGCCAAAGTGGTCCAAATCTATTTTGTATCACTTAGGTCAAGCCTGGTTCACAGAGAGTGGTGCCACATCAATGGAGGATGTCACATCTCCTTGGAAAGTGTTCTCTAAAATTTCTCATTGCCTCCTTCTTCATATATGACTTTTCCAAGTGTGATCCTGATGCCTGCATCTTACTCCTGCATCACACTTTGCTCTTATCAAGTGAAACTAATGGTGCTTAAATGCTTTCATATAAGTACTTTCAGAAAAGCCTATGTGAAAAGTACCAGGTAAATGCTCAGCTCCCAATTTCCAAAGGGTAGCAAACCCCTCTTCTTGAGCACTTGCCTTTAACTTACAAAATAATCTTTCTTAGGAAAAGCAGAAGTTGTGAATGTGCAGAAGGCAGCAGAGAGAATGCCGAGTTTGGTAACCTCTAACTCTAACATCAGTACAATCATGACCCTATTTTGGGCATATAATTGTCATCTCCAAGGATCCAGATTAAAGGGCTGGCAGGAATTATGAATCCAACCATCCATGATTGGTTTATCAGACCTTTTAGTTTTGGGATAATTAATGCCATAATCCTCACTTTAAGCCAAACATAGAATCAGTCAGGTATCTTATGGATTGTAAGGACCAGCAAGGATCCCTCTGCTCTTTCAGGATCAGCATAATTTCAGAGACAGCTCAGCTGAAGCTTCTGTTTGCAGCACGTTTGCAGCTATAGCTTTAAGGTTTCAGAGTGTGAATTACTGTGGTGACATGCTGAAATAGAGAGAAATGGCAATGACCTACAAGATACTGTTTGTGTGTTAACCCATTCATACCCACAGGCACGAGCATTTCTCATGGCTAAAAGCAAACTACTAGGCATCCTGCTTTAAGCAAGTCTCTGGAATTTTGGCCCATTGACACATGCAAGGAAAAATACTTTGAAGTAATAAAAGTCAGGGCCATAAAATTTAAACCAAGGGCTATTTTTAATATTTGCATATTTTTAGTAGTAGAGCCTTTCTGCTACTTTCTACTCAAACCGTGTGTCACACAAAACTGTGTAGCTCTCAAAAAGTGCACTTGTCTATGTTGCAGTTACCCGTATTTTCCCCAAGATGATACCACCCAAAAAAACAATTCAGAAACTTCCATGTTTGGGGTTAGAACGAGCCTTAGCACTTCTACATTAGTGCTCCAGCAATCTGGGGACCTTTCCTTGCTTTCTGATTGACTCACTAAAATACAGCAGACTGCCTCACAGAAGTTGAGTAAATCTCCATTCTGGATGGCAAGATCTCCACTCTATTGAAGTCAAAGTGACTTTTCTCTATTAGATACAAACTGAAAGAGGATTTAATCGGCATTAAGCTTTTGCATCTAGTTGGGATTTGGTCATGCGTTTGTATTTTAATGTCTAAATTCTAATATTCTGAAGAATCATGCCTGTTCCAAACTTCAAATTAATATGTAGGTATAACAATTGCTACATCTGACCTAGGTTTAGGTAACCCAGACTCTTATCCTTACTATGTCCTATACACATCCTTAGACCCTCAGAGCTGTGTAAGTAATATGGACTATTAGTCACAGTAACTTATAATCTAGGCCAACACAATCTTGCCTATAGAGCATCTTATAAATGTGATATATTTATGTGTGATAGATTGATGTAATATATGAAACACATTAGCTCTTACTGTATTTAATAAATGCTGAGAGCTAGCAATATCAAGACAGATTTATGATTTTCCACAAGCTTTGTTTTACCAGTGATAATCAAGAAAGACCTCTTGATTTAGACCATTTAACTGAATTTGTGTTCAGTGTGCACTTAATGTATATTTTAGTAAATTTTTTCTTACTTTTAGCAAAATTGTATAGGTACAGACACACACAAATCAAAAAGTTGCCTGACTGCTTATTGCATCTTTTTAGGAACATGTTGGTATATCTCTATTCTGGAGAACATTTCACAGTTCAGTGATGGAAAATAGTTTGCACTTCATTTGTGCATGTACTAATTTTAGATTAAGCAGGACCACATAAATCCTCCTGAAAAATGATGCAATTAAGCCAGACCTATTTGTAAAAAGGACAACATGTGGCTATAATTATAATGGCAAAGCATTCGGTAACGCTTACTAGTGTTATTGGTGCACTGACTTATTAGTGTGCTAAGAGGAGTTTGTGCAACATGCTGAGTAAGTCTTTACAGGAATAAATCTTAATATTTCCCCAAAAGCCATTAAAAACAATCCTCTGTAGCATTTCTGATCAACTTCCACAGTGATTTGCATTTTCAAAATGGTTACTTTTGTTGTAAGCAAAGCAGTAAGAGTATTCTGTGCCTACTGCTATGGTGGGAGCAACTAGTTACTCAGGTAGGTTTCTTCCAGAACAAAACTGTTGTCCAGGAGTCCATATGCACCAAAGTTCTCAAATACATGTTTCAGGTGACCGATAATCTTTAAAGATGCACAGTGCTCATATTTCATGATGCTGTTGCAGTTTAAAGAGGGTTTAAATTCCTCAGTGCATTTCTAAACTCTTGGCAGTCTCACAGGAACAATTGTGCCCTTCACCAGCATAACCTGTGGTAAAGACTGGCTATGCACTCCTGTGTCCCTGTACATGACCACAAACACTATGCCCACTATGATGCCAAGTAAGGCAATGAGCTAAGTTTAAGACCACTTTTTGCTGTTTATAGTCAAACTTAATTTTCCATCTTTACCTCAGCTGTAAAAATCCTCATTGTTCTGTGAACATCCCTGCTTTATACAGCCCACAGGTCACACTTTCCCTGGTGGTGACTGATATGATACATAGGAAGGATTTTGCACTCTTGAGACATGCCTGTCAGGACAGACAGAAGTGTCCTAGAAAGGAGAACTGGTCCAGTCCATCTAGGATGTTCCCCAGGATATGGCACATTAGTCATGCAAGTCTCTAATTTTCACATTCAGCAAAATCCATTACAAGCTCAGCTCCTCAAAGTGTGTACTGAAGGTGAGTTTAGGCTCAAACATAGGCTCAGGAACATATTCAAAATGCAATACATACAAACCAACTGCCCATTCAGATGTTCATGGGCTCTGGGTTTGGAAGGAGATGTGAACACCTCAGGACCCAATGCCACCAGGCAGGCCAATGATGGTAAGGCTCTTTCCAGCTCAGCCATGGAAGTTTGGCTGCCACATGCAAGAAGGACTTAATTTATTGTTGATCTTTCACTCTCAGATTTTTCTTATGGATGCTATGGATGATAATCCAGGAGAATGATAAAGCTTTGCCAATTACATGTGGAGCATTTAAAGGTAAAAAAAAAAATAAATTAATGTACATTTTTTTTCTTTGAATCCCCACTCTTTCTGATTTGCTGCTTTGTTCTCCAACATAATAGGAAAAGCTTATTTTCATAGTTGCATGCCTTCCCCTGAACTAGATCAGAACACCCCTCTCATTTCCAAAGGGCTCATTTCCTTCAGACTTAAGATGCTGAGTCAGTTGTTTGTTCAGTTTCAGTGACCTTTTTTCTCCTATTAGCTGGGGGCTTGGTTCTTTCACAGGAGAGCACGTAATATAAACATAATCACCCCTTTCACATCATGTAGCTCTTTCCCGCTGCAGGAGCTTCCTTACTTTGAGATTTATTTTTTTTCTGATACGCTCCGGCTAAAGTGAGATCAATCCATAAGAAGGCAAAAAATACGAAAGGACCTTAAAGGCTAACATTCATTGAAACATCACTAAAAGTGCACCTGTGTCTTGTCATTTCAAAATTAATATAAGGCAAGGTATGTGATCCCTTTTGGTAATTAATTCAGCCCTCTCAGATTCCCCCTTCCCCTCATGTTAATTAGCACAGAAAATCCTCGCACAGAGAAACAGACAAAATAGCCACAGGACTCCCTGTGGAGCAAAGCACTTGCAGGAGGAGAAGGGGCAAAGCTCTGCCTTGGTAATTTAAACACCTGAGTGCCTGAAGCGTGCAGGTGTGGGGGAAATGCTGCAGAAGTGATGCAAGCCTTTAAAAATGCTGTCACAATTTGCCTAAAAATTCAAAATCCTCATTAGTCATATGATTAATTTATCAGCTAACCCACCAGGCAGGGAAGGGGCACTTTTGTTGTGTACTCAAATAGCAATGAGGTCAGTTACCACCAAAAAGGGAAGGGAGAAGCAAAATGTTTCTGAAAAATGGAAATTCACTCTCAAAGTGTGGTCATTCCTTGCCAGAACTTTTACAGAGGTATCATAAAGAGACCAGTCATGTAGGCACCTTCCAAGGACTGCTCAAAGCAGTTAATGCACTTTAAAGAATTGCGCTGACTTTAATCCACCTCTTATTTGGTTTAAATAACAGGTATGGTGAGTACAGAATTAAAAAAAAAAAAATAAAAATCCAGTATTAGTAGTCAAACATTCTCAAAAATGGATTTTAAATTAACTCGAGGAAGTTTGAAAGTACTGTAAGGAATAAATGCTGCTTTTAATCTTTCAAAGCTCAAACTGTAGCATTCGTGTTATCTTCTCCTGCCAAGTGTAAGCAGCGTACGGGTCTTTAGGCACCCAGCAGCGCTTCTTGGAAGGGCAATGAAAGAGGGAATGGCAAAAGCCTGCCAAAAGGAAAATCAAAGCCATACCTGCAAGCTGCAATACAGTTCTAGGAATCCCTTCAGACTTTTCCTTTTCATGTGTTTGAAACTGAAACTTTTAAAAATGCTGGCGTGGGTCCTTACAATAATTTTTACTTCTGAAAAACCTAAACAACTTGGAGGGAAAGGGGAGAGAAAGAAAGAGGGAGGAAAGACGGGGTTAAATAACCAAAAAAAGCGGGGGGGGAAGGAAGAAGTGGCATTAGATGCAGTTGGATTGTCCCAAAGCAGCCTCTTCAGAGGAAAAGAGTCCTAAAATGCAGGAAATCTGTCTAACCCTCTAACTATTCCCACTCAAGCTGCCCTGTAGTCACAGATGTTACTGATTCAGTTAGATAGCAATTCCAAGCTCCCAAAACAGATTCCAAGTGAGAAAATAGGAAAAGTCCTTGGTTGCTATTAGATACGCATTCTGAAGTAAAAAGAAGTATGGGCAAAGAGGAATTTGTGGCCTGGATTAGAGGTTCCATGGTAATTAAAGAGCAATGACAAATGGGGTCTCGGCTGACCTATTGAACAGGAAGCCGCAGGGTTGGGAGCTCAGGCTGCAGTGAAAATTCCTAGGGAAATGTGTCAGGGTTTTTTTCCTGCTGTGATTTACCGATACCTTTAATAGGAATGAAACCGGTAGAGGTCTCTGCAAATGTAATGACGGCCTACAGAGATTAGATGAGAAAGTGGAGAATTTAGCAGGGCATGCTAAAAGACTTGTAAATGATGTATTTAACTGTGCAATTAAATTCTATGTCGGGGTAATAATTTATTACATTGTTGCTAAAAAGCTGGGGGAAAGTTATCACTTCCTAAAAGACTGAGTTAGGACATATCCCTCCAATGTGCCCAGCAGCCTTCAAACAATTGCATTAGAAATGTGAGAAGGAAAAAAGGCACCACCTACAACCTGTAAGAACAACAGTAAAAATAAATAGAAATTTAAGTCCTGCCACGGTGGGCTTCAAAACAGTGAATGAGTAGGTCTCCAGGTGGGTAATGCACCAGGTGATGCAAAGCCCTGTTGTGTAGCCATCAGAAATGGTCCCCACCCCACAGTACTCACCTGGGGAGAGCAGGTGGATGAGGAGGAGATGATAAACAAGGTGAGGCAGACAGGATATTGGAAGAGCTGATGACCACATCTGGCATCTCAGAATCCTATCCCCCGGGTTACACGGGAATTGTGCTAGTGCTGGCTGGGCAGTGGGACCTAGGGAGTGACCCCATCCCTCCAGCTGCTCCTGGCTCTGCCAGGGGAATTACTGAATTTTGGGAAGCAGAGGAAGTCTCAGACTGCCATGTAGTCATGCAGAGAAGAGGATACCAAAGATGAGCATCCTCTTTGGATACAGTCCTGAGACAGGTCCTACCTGTGCATTGATGGCCAAAGTTCTATTTCAGGCCATGTCCACAACCCCAGCCCGCCCTAAATTCCTCTCCCACTTTGTGGGTCCCAATCAATAGCTAAGCAGTTTACTTTGCAAGATGCTTTGTGTTGTTTTGCACATTTTGATTAAGTTTTTGTTTTGCTTTCATGAAGGGTTATTCACAAGCTCTAGGTGCCCTGACAATTAGCTAGATTCACAGTCCAATTGGAATAAACACCTGGCAACATAATGATCCTCCTGCACAACAAAGCAAATTAATGTGACCAGCCACTAAATCAAGTGGCAGAATCAAGCCCCTTCCACCCAGCTCCCAATCCCATGCCATCAGGCCTCCTCCAAAGCTGTTGCATACAGATGGTTTTTTACATCATGCCCGGAAGGGTCAGTAATATTTGGGCTGTTTCACACCAATAAGGCTGGTGACAGGCTCTAGAGCCAGCAAGTATCTGCAAAATGTGCTGTTGGCAACTCTCACCCTCTCCAGTCAGGGTCTTTTAACTGGAGTGGGCCCAATGCTGCAGCACCACACTGTGATGCAGCACTTGCAACCCATTCAAAGCAATGGAGAGTGGTTTCAGGAAAGTTGGAGAGGCATGACTATACACCCATAAGCCCACATCATCGTTCAGCTTCAGTGCCTCTAACCATCTCTAATCTGGTTTAACTTTACCTAATTATTTCTCAGGTATATCTCAAGTTGAAAAATCTTGCATACAAATAGTTCCCTGAGTGTTGAAACCAGTAATACTTCATGGCCTGGGATTATTCTCACTGCTGTTTGGTCTATAAAAACATCAACATGAGGAAACTGCATTTCTATGACTAACAAACACCAGCATTTACAATAGTGCTGTGTCAGTAACAGAACAGTAATAGCTTAACCTCACCAAAAACTAATACATACCTATACAGTACTGGTTTGCAATAACAATGGCATTGATCAAAATGATGTACACTGAACCAAAAAGCTCCAAACATTTTTAGATAGCTATGATTAGAATTTAGCCAGGTTGGATGGGGCTTAGAGCAACCTGGTCTACTGGAAAGTTTCCGTACCCATGGCTGAGAGGCTGGAATGAGATGATCTTTAAGGTCCCTTACAACCCAAACCATTCCAGGATTCTATAACTCCTTTCAGGAGAAAGAAGGGCTGAATTGGCAGCATGTCTTTCATGCACCACGGAGGCAGCAGGCTTGCATCTGCACGCTGGGGCTCAGAGGAGGAAATTTCTGTGTGACTGATACTGCAAGAGATAAGACATAATTCCCTCGACAAAGAGAGGGTTAACTCTGCTTAGAAAAGATAGTTTGGATTACAGAGAGGTAGTGTTTGAGTTTCAGGCTGCATTGCCAGGAGATGAACAGCATCAGAGCGAAATAACCCACTGGACAATTTCTAAGGGCAAGCCAGCCTCTCTGCAGTATATTGTTTCCTGGAAGGCAGCAAAGCTGAGGTGACAAAAGGAAGAAAAATGGGTGGAAAATGAAGAAAATATCCTTGACTAATGAAAGACATGAGGGCTAATGAACTTCAAATGATTCATATCTGGGGATGTGAGAGCCCACCTAATATTCATGCAATTTTTAAAAAAGTCACAAAAATATCCCCTGCGCTTGAATTGAGTCTTATGCTACCTGTCTCTGTCATCAAATTCCCAGTTCTCTGGTTAAGGGATGTAAAGACAGGTCTTCCAGCAGGAGCATGCCATTCCCTGCAGTAAGTTTCTTCCCTTGTCCTTAGGCACACCAGAGCAGATCCCTGACAACTCCTGAAATATCAATTACCCCTTTTTAAAAATTGATGTGCAATAAGGGTTGGATTTCTGGAGGGGAAAGTGCTGCCAGAATAATCGGTTTGAATCCCACTAATTGAAAGCTCAATGCAAAATTCAAGTGGAGCACACAGGGCAGGGACACCCATTAATGTAATGAGGAGGGAAAACAAAGACTGCAGAGGATACAGAGGGAAATAATCTGGATCTAAGTTACACTGAGAACACACATCTGTGGAGACATGCTCCACTGGCAAAGAGGAAATGCATTTTCACAGCATCATGGAATGTTTTGGATTGGAAGGGACCTTAAAGCTCATCTCGTTCCAACCCCCTGCTACAGGCAGGGACACCTTCCACTATCCCAGGTTGGTCCAAGCCCCATCCAATCTGGTCTTGGACGTTTCCAGGGATGAGGCAACCACAGCTTCTGTGGGTAACATGTGCCAGGGCCTCACTACCCTCACAGGGAAGAATTTCTCCCTAATCTCTAATCTAACCCTGCCCTCTGTCAGTTTAATTTCAATAATTGCATACATCTTTAGCAAGGGCCCATGAGATTTCCAAATCTGCATTCATGCCTCTGAAAATCAGGGCAAGAAGTTAGTCAAATCTGGAAGCTGGGAAATGTCACTGGGATGTCCCAGAGCAAACTGCAATCTGCAATATCTTGCATAGACACAGTGGGAGGGCTTGAAGTGGCTCCTCCATCCCTTCAGGCAAGGAAATGGACTGCATGGTGAAGCAATGCAACCACGAATCTTTCCCAACTGTTCAGGAGGGATTCAACATCTAACCCGATGCAGGGGAAAAAAATGCAATTTTTTCTGAGCATAGAGCTTGAAACCGGTCATGATTTTTGGCCAGTCAGGTATGGTTAATTCTAGAAATATCAATGGATTTATTTTATGTCAATTTAATAACTTAGTAATAAATATTAGGTGACCTGGCATAAATTAGTTAGCACTGCCCCAAAAGATAGTTCAGGATGTACAGAGTGATTTACATAACAGATCCTGTCATCCATCTTCTGTGCTTCTTTTCATTTATTCATGTGTAGAGCCAAGCAGATAATGGAAAAAGTAATTAATAGATTTGGCTTGAAAAATGTTTTGATATTAGTGTATATTTTATTAATACAAACTATCTGTCCAATTCCAGGAGCTGGCAGAAAAAACTTCACTTACTGTAGATATAATGTGATATTTATTTCATCAATCTTCTGACAGATACCTTTTATCCACTTTTAGCAAGGTGGATAAACAAAACAAAATACAGGAGAAAGTAAGAGGAAGAAGGCAATCATGCCTGTCTACTTGCTCTCATAAAAAGAGCAGACTGCTCCTACAAAGCCAAATTCCCAGCTGGAGAAAGATCCCTGGCTGGGGACCAGGTCAGCCACACAGATATGCATGAGACGAGACACAGCAAGGTTGGCTGGGAGTTCCCTCATGGCAGCAGTGCTTTACCTGGAGTCCTGCAGGTATCAGGACAGCCCAAGGCACTGATTCCACATAGACCTATACAGGTGTCAGCATGGAGAGCTGTCTGTGGCTTGTGCCTTTCCAATCAGGTAATCTGTCCTGTGGCACAAATAGACCCAGAATATAGTATGAGGGAATAAATCTGTGGAAGTTGACACTGTTAGTGGTTATTTATCACCTATTTACTAGCAGGTAATGACTGACCTGCAGGCTATACTAAAGAAACAGCTAACTCTTAAATTACCAACAGTGTCAACTCCTGGCATTGAGCTTCAGGAATCTCTGCTTGGCACTGGTCAGTCTGGAAACTAGATTATCTTCTTTGCTGCTGCTGAGAAAATCACTGTATCTGACAAGAATTTGAAATCAGAAAGTGCATCAATAGCATCAGGGCTGCCTGAGCAACAGGACTGCCTACATTGTGTAATTGGAATTTAGGTACCCAGCAAAAGAGACACATTGCTCTTTTAGAATAATACTTGAAAGCAAGAAAAAACTGTAATTCTACCTCTACTAATTTATGGGAATACAAAAATACAGCCCTGGAATAGCCTCTGCCAGAGCCAGCAGTTTTGGGGCAATGTCTCCCCTTGCAACTTGATGAGGTGCATCAAGTCCTGGCTACATCCCCTTCACTCTAGTCCCCTTCTGACTGCCAACTCTTCTCACAGAATTATAGAGTAGTTTGGGTTAGAAGTGATGTTTAAAGTTCATCTAGTCCAACCTCTCTACAATGATACCTTCCACTAAGACCAGGTTGCTCCAAGCCCCGTCCAACCCGGCCTTGGATACTTCCGGGAAGGGGGCAGCCACCATCTCTCTGGGCAACTTGTGCCAGTGCCTCACCATCCTTATTGTAAAAAACTTCACTATATCTAATCTAAATAGACCCTCTGTTATTTCAAAACCATTACCCCTTGTCCTATCAACCAGGTTCCCTCTTCTCCCCATGCTGTTCAAAAACGCATTTTCTCCAAGAAAGTTTTTTTTTCAAGGCCCCAGGCTGTTTTCCTGAACTGTCCCTATATCCTAAGCTATATGAACAGAAAACATAGGAGTGCTCATTTGATCTAAACCAGAGCACAAGGGAGTGTGGCAAATAAGCAGCAGGACAAGAGGCAGATTGTGAAACCAAAGCAAACAAAATAAGATCACAGAGCTGCATAATTGAGCTGGTCCCTGTTTCCAAATCTTATCAAGGGTCTACTTTCAAATGTAATTACAGGGAATTGTAGTTAGTGATGTCAACCTACACACCAGGGTTTATAGGTACAGCAGTAACTTGGTCATGAAGAGGCCCTTGGAGGGAGGTGGCTAGAGGATTTCTGAAAATATGGAGGAATCAGGCTTGGAAGTGCCCTATGAATCCTGTATCTGATCTAATCATTAAACCAGAGTTGGGGTAGCTCTGCAGGGCCACATCTGCAGGAGCCGAGCTGTTAGGAAGAAAGACCTTTTGATAAGGTCCAGCACTCAGCCTGTTCTACACACTCTTCCAACCCAAACTTTTCAGCAGTTCTGCTTCCTGAGTTTTGCATATCTTATGCAGATGCTGTTCAGGGAAAAAAGGGAAGCGGTGATCTGCAGGTAATCTCCCCACTCAGACACAGCAGATGAACCCTAGGAAGAATATCTACAGACAACTGGAGATGGGTCAAATTCTCCTGATAAGTGATAACAACAAACAAAAAATCATTTTTCATTACAAGCAAGGCTGTTCTGCAAGGGAAAATGTCTTTTGAGATCCATTGCAGAACTTTGCAAAACAACTTATCTGTTCTTACTAGAGAGATTCAATTTGTTGTAGTGCGTTGCTGATTCAAGGCCAGAGCTTTGTTAACCCTAAGTGTTGTATGATTAATAACCTCTTACTCCAACAAATTGCTGGTTTGTGCTCTTGAATAAACCCCTCCTCTTTGCAAACCTTGGTCTAATGTTTACTACAAAGCTTCATAGTTTGCATAGGTTTCTGCTCAGGGGAAATTGGGTTTCCAGTTTCTATATCATTTCAACACAACCAAAGGAGAAAATGTGATTTTCTTTTAATTCAACATAGATCACATTTCAAGTATCATCGAGAAAGAAACCTCCTGCAACTCACTTTGTGATTTATGACTACCCCTTTCAGAACAATTACTATTTATACATTCATTTATTGTGTGTCTTGGTGTCGTATCTTTGGCAAAGTCATCGGACAGCGTAGTGTGTCCCAATTCTCCCTCCATCAGAAAACATTTAGCAGAACTGCTTTTTAATAATGATACTGCCTTTTAATTTTCCAAAATGAGAATGTGGCTTGTACCACTTTACTCAGCTTTTCCTTTGATTAATGGGAACACATTTCTCCATACAGAAACTGGGGCTGCAAGCATGATGGCCTGAAACAATTCCAGAATAAAGTTTCAAGTATAAAAAACACAGGGAACCTGGATGTTTTGTTTTAAGGTAGATTCAGGGTGAGTTGAAAGATAAGACAGTGGAAAGGTGAGGGAAGAAATTCTGTTGGAAACCAGGCTGTTTACAAGAACCAAGGCAGAGCCTGGACATATGTATGCTTGGATAAGAAGACAAGAAGAAAAGAAACACTCTGCAGATAATGATAATAGATGATTCTGCTTTGCTGCTGTCTTCCATCATAAACAAATGGCATAGGCCAACAGTTAAACATCATATATTTTAATTAGTACTTAAAACATTTAGTTATCTGTGTTCTGAATAACTGCAAGAAAACTTTGTCAGGCTGGAATGTGAAGGGGGGAGTTCAGCAAGGTAAAGCAGTCTGGTTTGTGCACAGTGTTGTGGCCTCCCTTCAGATACCTAAACCCTTACATGCTGAATTCCAGCTGACATTTCCAAAGGAAAATAAAATGAATGGAGAACAAAACAACTAATGTGAAAAAAATAACTGCTTTGTCCTCAACATTTCAGTGATACATATGGGGCAAACAGACCTGCATACGGGCATTAAAGCTGTCCCTGCACAACTGCTCTGGTCAAGCAATGCATGAACTGATTGCTGAGTGTTTACAAACTTCTTCAGGATATTCACTATTCAAAGTATGAGGTATTAGGCACTTAGATTATTTTTTAAACCGTTGCCTATGTCTGAAACATTTGTTAGTCATCAATATTCAAGTATTCTAATTAGGATTTTTTTGGGGGTGGTGTAGATTATGTTGGCCTCTTGTTGGCCATAAATATTTGCACTACCAGATCTGCTGCTACTGAATAACACTGGTGTGAAATAAGTTTCCTGGAAACTGCACCCATAATCTTGAGGAACTGAGACTTTTGATTAACAACCAAACTAGAAAGTCAATCTGACTTCATGAAGTGAAGTTTTAGTAGAACTGAAGACAAGAGGGAGCTCACCAGTTGTGACTGCTGATACAAGGTTCATCTCCACAGTCTGCCTGAGGAAAGAGATCCAATGGCATTTATAGTCTCCTCATCCTTTAACCTCCTTGGGTTCCAAGCAAATGACTGTGTGCATATCTTAGAGGGGTAAATAGGAACATGGCCCTGTGGCATTTCCTATGGAAATCAAAGAAAATAAAATAATTGCAAGACATTTTCCTCTCCAAAAGCAGAAACATGACAATTAATGGTATGCTGCAATTTACACCATTTTCTCAGTTTTAGAAGGTTAGGACATGAAAATGTACCTCTGGGAAAAGGATACCTATTTTCACAGAATCACAGAACATGCTGAGTTGGAAGGGACCCACAAGGATCAAGTCCAGCTCCTGACCCTGCACAGTACCAGCTTCAAGAGTCACACTATGAGCCTGAGAGGATCATCCAAACACTCCTTGAGCTCTGTCAGCGTTGGTGCTGTGACCACTGCCTTGGGGAGCCTGTTCAGTGCCCAACAACCCTCTGGGGGAAGAACCTTTTCCTAAGATCCAACCTAAACCTACCCTGACATGACTTCAGGCCATTCCCTGGGGTCCTGTCCCTGGTCTCCACAGAGCAGAGATGAGTGCCTGCCTCTTCTCTTCCCCTCCCAAGGAAGCTGTAACTGTGATGAGATCTCCCCTCATTCTCCTCACCACCTGAACAGACCAAGTTTTGCTGTCTGTTCTGGGGTAGCATACAGAGCCATGGGGAAGGGTACATGCTGAGGAGAAGGTGATTTAGAGACACTCAGCTGCAGTACTGCCCTTCTAACTGAAGCATAGCTTCTACTTTATCTTCTGGGAAGTAGACAGGAACCACAGCCCAGCACAGAGTCATCTCTGCTCTCTTCCAGGCTCTCCCAGAGTAGGTATGCTCCCCTCTTTGAAGGGACAGCTTCCCAAATGCTCTAACACCAACCTGCAGGGAAGCATTCAGTGTGCTCCCAGAAATCAGCATCCTCTTCCTCACACCTCGTGCTCCTGGGTCTGGGCACACACCCTCTGAGTTCCTCATGCTTGGGGCTCCCGTGGTATGTAGTGGTGCTTCCAGCACTGCCCTGTGGCTCCACCAGGACCAGTGTGGGGAATTTTTTTCATGGATTGATGATTCCATTCTGACCAGATTGTCTAACTCTGCTTGTCATGGTGAGCTTCCCTAACTAATGTCCCTGTTTCCAAAGAGCCTGGAAAAAGTTTGAACTGCATTTCTGAGTGCAAGCCTGCTCTGAACAGCTCACCCAGTTGTAAAGTTATTGAAAGTGTTTACACATGTAATTTTATTGCAAGAATATACACAATTGTGTCTTTATTGATTGCTTTCCTAGTTATGGAAGTGTTTCTGGAACATAAGACCTATGGGGAGAGGCTGAGAGAGCTGGGGTTGTTTAGTCTGGAGAAGAGGAGGCTTAGAGGTGACCTCATCACTCTCTACAACTACCTGAAGGGAAGTTGTAGCCAGGTGGGGATTGGTCTCTTCTCCCAGGCAGTCAGCAATAGGACAAGGGGGCACGGGCTTAAGCTCTGCCAGGGGAAATTTAGGCTGGATATTAGAAAGAAATTCTTTACAGAGAGAGTGGTCAGGCATTGGAATGGCCTGCCCAGGGAGGTGGTGGATTCACCATCCCTGGAGGTTTTTAAACTGAGATTGGACATGGCACTGAGTGCCATGATCTAGTAAACAGACTGGAGTTGGACCAAGGGTTGGACTCGATGATCTCTGAGGTTTTTTCCAACCCAATCGATTCTATGATTCTATGATTCATTGCTTTAAACCCCACAGCTCACCCTGCAACCTCCCCAGCTCTATCATGCCCCATTTAATGCTATTCTAATATTAGCAGACCTTTGTTTCCACAGCCTGGATTTTCCATATTTTCATCCATACAACCAGCAGAAATGTCATGGCCAAATAACAATGAGCTCATCTCAAATGCTTAAGCAGCCAGTGCCAGGTGAACAAATTGTCTATTATTAGACTCTTTCATGCACTAAGAGCTTTTGTTCCCTACTTGTCTGTCTTAACACCTGCTATTGCAATGTGTATCAACTTTCAGAACATCATTCCCAGTAACAACAGAATGTAAAATGTATTTGGGGCTTGCTCAAACAGAAAGTGATTAAGTTTTGTAAAGGGAGCTTTGTCAAGCAAAAAGAAAAAAAAATAAGGTGTGGTGATGGGACTGGAGTAATTATGAATATAAATCAAAAATCGTCACTGAGTCAACACAACAAAAAGTTAGACATTCGATTGCAGTGAATTCATTCAGCAGCATTCAGCAAAATACTAATAGTTGTGAGAAATGAATTTGTATTAGTAGTAGTAGTAATAGGAATTTTTTTCTTTCAGTGAGTTTCACACAAATATAGAGTGTTTGACTGGTGTGTGAAAGCGTTGATGGGATTGTGTGGGTTGGGCATATGGAAAAGGTGTAACCCAAACCCAGCAGCTTAAAAAACACATATATAGATATTTAAAAATATTTAGTAGTGTGATCCAAATGTTAGAGAAGGAAATCATAATTAACAGGTTATAAGGTATGCTATGAGGAGGTCTGGCTTTTACTGGAGCAAGAACAGTCATGGCTCATGGTACAGAAATGCACTACTGTTCTTATGTGAGATGGCTTGTTTTTCCTTTTACATTTTTCTTCTGTTCAGAAAATCAAACTTAAATGGTTGCTTTCACAGCCATGAAATAGAGCTGGGGAGAGCAGCATGACCTGTGAGTGGAAGCTCAGCGACCACCTGGAGTGGGCAAAATTCTTGTCCACGGCTGAATGGTTTCCCCTTCTCACCAATTCAGATGTCCATTTATAACAAAATTCCCCGTTATCCCCTTCTCACCTGCCACATCTATTTAGATTGTAAACGGTTCGGGCCAGGAACTGTCTCTCGCTGTGTGTTCATACAGTGCACAGCACGTGGGGCTCCAGGCTCCATCAGGCTGTTGCAGGAGTGTGCTGCACACAGTAAACAACACATAGATCCATCAACAGGGAAATCCAAATCATTTTTTGCCTCCTTTTACTCTGCAATAAATTCTGACCTTAGTTTAGTGTTGCTGTTGGAAAAAGCTTAAGGCCAGTTCCTAGAAAACCAGAGTCCAGGTGTTAGATCACTGATTAAATATTCAAATAGCAAGTAAGCTTCTCCTCCAAACAACCCCAAAAACATTCCCTATACAGAAGCCAGTTTTTCTAACAAACCTTTCTCTACTCTTCTTTCTCAAATCACACACTACAAGGATATATATGTGTTGCATGTCCTTTTGCACAGGACACAGCTATGTACCATCATGCTTATAGAGAAAGCTTTCGGCTGCATTTGGATTTTATCATTCTCAGGTCAGAACTGAGGATAGGAAGGATTCATTATTGACTTTTCTGGCTGCATATATATCACCTGGCCTCACCAGTCAAAAAGGATGAAAAAATATTAATACAAGAAAAGTGAGAATACAAAGCAGTCTCTGCTAAAGAAGGAAACGCTCTGCAGAAGTCGTTAGTCTGAATATATCTGTTAAAACAGGAAAAAAAGCCCTAACAGCAAAGTTACTTGAACATGTACACCACATTCAAATTCGAGGAAAAAAAGTTATTTTTGGACCGTAACTATGGTAAGGGTACATTAGAGCCTCTGCTGCACTGCTAATAATGAATAAGAAATCTGAAGGCAGAAAGTGAAGTGTTCATCAGAGTTGTTTTAACTTACTCTCTGCTACCTACAGTTATCACTGGGCATGTGCCTTGGCTGTCCCTCGTGTCCCTGGCCAGACCTATGGTCCCAAGGTAGGAGAGGCAGATCCATCAGAATGACCATCTGTCCTCCAGGGACATTCCCTGGAGGATGTCTGCTGTAATTTGTTCCAGGTCTTTGCACCACCTTTGTCTTGTCGAGAGAGAAAGATCAGCCATGGATTTGAGGGGGTGATAGATCCAAACCATCCTCTTTCTTTGGAACTGAGCAAAGATTAGTCCACAAAGAAATCACTAGCTTGGACTTACAGCAGGAGAATGCTCTGCTCTGCTTTCATAAAAGTCTATGCAAAATGTTGTATGCTAACTTCAATAAAGATGCATAATCATAGAATTATTAAGGGTGGAAAAGGCCTCTCAGATCACTGAGTCCAACCATTAGCCCAGCCCCTCCTTTCACTAGTAATGGCCAGTAATATCTTAACAAAGAAAAACAATAAAACACAATACCCCCCCCTTATTAATAGAAAAGCAAAATATTAAAGAATCAAGCAAGAAAGTTAAGATCAAATAAGGGAAAAGCAAAAGGAAAAAGTATCACTTAAGTGGCCCAGGGTCTTCCTGAACTATGATGTTTATT
This sequence comes from Pachyramphus minor, assembly GCA_013397135.1. Taxonomy (NCBI): domain Eukaryota; kingdom Metazoa; phylum Chordata; class Aves; order Passeriformes; family Tyrannidae; genus Pachyramphus; species Pachyramphus minor. The sequence goes on along the minus strand of VYXB01007985.1, from coordinate 1,001,854 downwards.
TGAGAGCTCACACAATATAAAAAAAAAAGTTTGGGAAACACAATCAAAATTCATACAAAAATCTGGGGAGTGTACGACATGAAGCCTTGCTTTTAGACATACTAATCCCTATTTCATGTGTGAGATTTATTCCGAGCATTTGTTACTACACCTCTGAACATAAACATAAAACACTAATGAAAGCTAACAGGCAGGACAATTCACCCATATAGATCACTCAAAACACATCTGACGTGATCCCTTCTATCAGATGGCCAAGCACATCTTTCTTATAAGATCCTATATATCCATCAGCATAAAAGAGACATTTCTGCCTCTGGTGTTGCACGCTGGTATCACATGGCCGCTGTAAAAGAGGTTCAAGAGGCTCATGAATCTGCCTTAGCCACCAAAGATAAACAAATCTGGAACTCATTAGTCTTCACACGGCAGTGTTTTGGCACACAGAGGAAAAGGAGTTATCAAGACTAAATTCAGAAAGGTTGATATATGTATCTACATCTCAAAATGTCTGTTAAACTGCCAACATGCTTCACATAGTCCCTGTGAGGTTTGTATTTTTTCCTGCATTGTTTAAGCTGTCAAATGTTAATGTGTTTCTGGCTTAATTTATTACACTGATATGACAAGTTATGAGCAAATGTATTCTTGTTTACTACTGTTAATATTTTGGTTATACTCATTAAGAGCAGTTTTAAGATTAGTCTTTTTTGTTATTTTGCATAGTGGAAAGGAAGTAAAAGTCTTCAGCAAGGACTGCAACCCTCTGCTGATTGCAGCACAGGCTTCAAACTGGAGAGGTCCAATTAACTATTAAATCATCACCACAGATCAGGACAAATCCTAATTAAGTGCAGTCCCAGTGCCTGTCTGATGGATGAACCATCTGGCTGCTTATGAGATCTCACGTGGATGTGAGATGGACACTTCCACTAGGTGAAATTCCAGAATGTGCTTGTAAATAGGTAGAGTGGCTTTCTTCACTTGCAGGAAGATGAGATGCATATAATTTGTCATAATGCCAGTAGGGTCACTCTCTCCTACTTCAGGGAAGGCACAAAATATTTCCCAGCTTTTCTTCTGGAGTCCAGTAGCTTTTTGTCATATTTAGGCATCTTTAACCTCCTAAGAGAGCGACAGATTCATTGATGGAGAATGAATTCACTGCCTTGCCCCTACTAGTACTGTTAGTATACAACTAGTAATATACATTTTTGCAAAGGACTGTGTGTGTCTGTTGGCAGAACTATGATCATCCTTATACATATAAGGCACTGTGATGAGCACTTACATTAGGCTGTCATTCACACAGCACAATGCAACATGACATAGCTCAGTCACAAACCCTATTGCAACACAAATTTGTAAGTAAAATTGGATGAAGATAAGGGATTCTGGTATGGGAATTATTTCAATATTCTGAAGTTTGTTTTAATTCTGGTTTGAACTTCAAAGAAGGAAATCCAGAAGGTTTGAAAAATTTTCAAGCAAATTGGAGAAGTCTCTAATTAAAATTCCACTTGGTTGCATAATACAGAGACAGGAACTTGGAAGTCCCAGATGAATGGGAGTCTCAGGACTCAGGAGCCAATACTACTGGCTTTCCATGAAAAAACAAAGCCCAGAGCTGCAGCAATCTGCCCAATGGACTGTCAAGTTGTCCATCAACTTAGACTCCTATGACTCTTCCAGTCTACATCCAACCACCTCCAGATCCTGCTCAGATCCTCACAACATGCAGTGTCCAGGTAACTTTCTAGGAAATCAACATCTGTCTGGGCATGAGCAAAATCCTTGAAAACATGAGCTCCCTAGCTTGAGGGCACCTCTGTTTATGTCCAGGAATAGAACTACATGATTTCATGATAATTGTCGGTAATAAAAGTACATCCAAGACAACAGCAGAATTTCTGTCACTTTTAGTTGCCTTTGGGCCAGGTGGTGACATCTGCAACACCTTGCAGTATTTACTACATATTGCAAAATTAATTGCAATTAGTTGCCAACAAAGCCTTAGCTCAGAAGTATTTACTTATCTGGCAGGGTTTCTTAGTAGGCAAGTTGAGATTTTTCTCTTCCAGTAGCTCAATGAGGCAGATGGTTTGATTCAGTGTGGCTACAGAAAAAGAGCCAAGGCAATTCTGGGGCCATGTGCGAAAAGCCTTCACATCAGGGCTCAAGAACAGAGCTGCTGTAACATTCAACAGCTGTCTTTGCTGGAAGAGCACTGACAAAATGATGGAGAATGTGGTGAAGAACAAACATCAAGTAACTATTGGAATGACTTCTGCAGAGGCAGCTCCCTTGGACTTACTGGTGTGGTAAGTTCTGTCCATCCATAGCTCACACAGTTCATGGGGGCACAGAGAAGGCGATTCTTAACTTCACCACTCATTCCCTTGCATTATCAGGAATGTGATTTATGTGTGTGCTTTAATAAACATGAAATGCCTAATAGTCATGTGCCTTCAAAGTATCTCTGAATATACTTATCCCAAGGACACCAAGAATGGCATAACAGGCCATTTTTATAGCACTTGCTGAGGTAAAGAACAGCAGGTGAACTGCAGGTCTTGCTTCTGTCCATATGTGACATAGAAATAATGAGAATACAGCTTTGATTGAAGAGACTTATTTTTCTACAGGCTGTGGTGCCCCTTGGAAACACACAAACAAGAACTCCATTCTGACCTATCACTATTCTACTATATCTTCCACTGTTATAGCACTGCCTATATATTGCATTATGTTTCACTGTATAAGCAACCCTAGATATACTTGTCCTATCACTTATCACTTCCCATATTATATATATTTTTATTTTTTTTTTTCAATTCTCTGGCAAGCAGTCTGAAACAGGACCAAATTTCTTGTTGCTACAAGCCAGTCCAGCCACCCTGACAAAACATGTCAATTTGCAGAAGTCCTGTATATATAATTTGCAATGGTCTTTTATATATAATTTGCAACTGATACGCAAATTTGATCTGTTTCAGCTATTTTTGCCTGTAATCAGAGGTGTCCCAATATCCAGCTAACCCAGATTTCCAGATTAGGATGATGAGGCTTCAGACCTTTTTTGCTTGCCTAACCAGAGGAGGCACCACTCTCTTCTCAATGCTTTACAGTAAATCCTTGGCACAGCTTTCATTCATTTTCACTTCACCATCATAGTGTGAATTGGCCTCCAATGCTGACATTCCTTCTGCCTAAACATGCTTTCCCTCTTTATTTTCTTTGTCGTGCTTCCTGACATTTTTATTTTCAGGGTCACACCCTACTCCACCGCATATTTTGAGCAAAGCAATAAAACAACTCACATAAAGCCCCTGCAAGAACTGGACGCGTTGCTTTGCATCAGTGAGCCCCACTCAAGTTTGATTGTACAGATCTGAATAACTGGAATATGTTTTAAGGCATAAAAGCACATTGTTTCATATGCTCAGGAAAGTCGGTGATGACGGGTAGATCTCAGCCTGCGTTGGAGATAAAGTACCTCTCTAACAAGTTGTCAATCTCAATTAAGACATCAACATGTCAAATTAAGAAGGTACTGCTGCACAGCCTATTGTTGAACTGCGTGTCAGGTGAAATAAGCACTAATTATACACTTAGCCAAATATGTCTGTTCAATATTACTTCAAAACTAAGGTCACTGAGTTATTGTGAAGTGGTAGTTTACACTATTTTGGATCCCACCAAATGGCAGGTGGCCATACAAATATGCAACTCAGCATGTTCTGCTTGGTCCCCACAGCTGTGCTGCCAATCAGTTAAGGATGGCTGCAAGTAAATGCTAATTAGCTTCTGTTGATCTGCATATTCCAGCAGCCTCCCAGGATTCCCATTTTGATATGCAAGATTGCCAGTTGGGTATGTGATTGAATTAAGAACCAGAAAAGATTTTATCTTCCATGCAGGAAAATGTGGGTCTGAATCCCCAGTAGAGGCTGTTATCACTCTGATTTATGTTTGGCAGTGCCTGTCATTGGAGTGGTAGCAAAGGCTCAGTGCTAGAGGGTGCTACCTCCCTTCTTTTGAAGGAGAAAGAGCTTCCTTGTTAAGAGCAAACACTCACCATCTGGGGTCCGACCCACTCCTTGGCTTTGACATTTGCAAGGCTTCCACATGTCTGTTTTCTCATGCAGGGTCCAGCAGATGCTCTTCTGTAGGTTGACTGGTCCTCAAAAAATAAAATAGAAATTAAAAAAAAAAAAGAGAGAAAGAAAATTAAAAAGCAAACAGATTTAGAGTGATAGGTTTGGGGTTTTTGCATTGGTAGGGTTTCAAGAGGCAAAAAAGAAAAAATTAAAGAGATTTCCCAAAGTTTTCCATAGCCCATTAATAGTTGGCTGGTTATGTTTGCAAGGACCAGTTAAGAAAGAAACAGCTGGAAAGTTGCCCTTCTGGGAGCAAAGTATTTAGATTTTGCACCTGTACTTCATAAATGAAAAAAATATGACCTCATTATGTAAACATTACAATAACAATTTTCAGAAATTTTGCTTGGCTCTGCTATTAATGAGCACTGGTTCCCTGTAGTGAGGAAATGATATTTCTCAGAAACCGCTCACCACATATGATGGCAAAATAAAATTTGTCTCATCTTTGTGATTTTTCTCTCTATGGTTTTATCAGTCATTGGAAGAAAAATTATTATTTAATTACCTTGACAAGTTTCTGTAGGTTGCTATCAAATTGTTTCTTGTCTTGAAAATAAGTTAAAAAAACCAATTGGCTTCAGAGTGATGGAATATTGTATTCTGTGTTAAAATGCTGGGAAACTGTTCTTCCTTAGGGATTTAAAGTTGTTTTCTTTTTTTAAACCATGCTGTTCTCCCATTCATAAAGCTTGTCAGCTCTCTGCTGAAAATGAGACACCTAAGAACATGAGCAATAACACAGTTCAATAAAGTTTATAGGATAAATAAATAGGTAAGATTTCACTGCAAATTTCAGTAGCATATTAATGTACAAGCCCCTGAAAACAAGATTACAGCCACTGCTTTAAAAGATACTTGTGGACCCTGACACAGTCAAAGTTGAAAACACCCTCCTTTTTCTAAAGGACATAAAAAACACATTGATGGGTTAAGAGGTAACACTTCAATGTGTCCCCAATATTTTCAAAATTGCTCTATTTATGTGGTTGGAATGAATAAAATTCAAAAAGGAAGGAAAGTATTTAAAAGAAAGAAATGATTGCCAAGAATTCTAAGTCAAACAAGACTTGCTGTCCCTTCTATTACGCATACTCAAAATCAGTCTTGGGCCTAATTGCAGGAATAACCTAGATATACATCTGTATCTTGATATAGATATATCATATAAATTCACATATATCTATATGTAATATATACATATTTTTTATATATATCTGTGGGATAAAAACCAAGCTCCAATATGGGAGAAAGAGCTGTGAATCCATCCTGTGGAGAAATACCCTTAAGTTTTTATGTGTTAATGTTTATGTAGTTTATATGTTAATAAGAAATTAGAATTATCTATAAACTGAGCACTATTAAAATCTTGTAAGCCCATGCTTTAGCCAGGTCATTTTTTAATAGGCTGTGCATTATCAGTATATATATGGCCCCACTTCCACAACGCAATGAAGCACACGGTTCACTTTAAGCATCCTTGAAGTCAAAGAGACTTATTTGCTTTGTTAAATTGGAGCCTTGGGCTTCTCGTGTTATTAAATAATATATCATACTTCTCTCCATTAAGCAAACTGCACAAACCAGACAGTTTGGGAGGTGTTTTGTTTTAACTTTTTTAAATGACGCTCAAAATAAGTATCTTTGTCCTCAAATACATATGGGCAAGAGTAGCTTCGTGCCCTAACATATTGCACAAGCTCCAAGGAACTCAGGAACTAACACTGAGAATGGATAAGTCAGAAAATGTCACCAAAAGTGCAGTTCAATTTATTTTTATAGTTTTACCATTGACACATTTCAGAAGAAGGTTTTGAAGTGCTCTGTGACCCCTGTTTATCAGATCTCAGAGAGTTGCATCACTTGTCCAAGCTTGGCCAAAACAGACGAGGACTCTCCATTCCGGGAAGCAGACTGGGAGAAAGCAGTAAATATTGTACTGCATAAAATCTAAACCAATGCCAAAAACCCCAGAAAAAAATAGTCAAATACACTCTGCATTTCTCACAAAACCGCAGTTAAAGGCACTAAAGAAATTATCAGGCAGCTAGTTTAAAACAAAGAATACAAAATGCTTTTTATTTTCAATACGCATATGTGATAGATGAGGTGATAAAAGGTCATAAACAGTACTTGGGGTGGACATGCTATGAAACTCATGAAAAGTCTTTGTTGTTAAACAACATTAAATCTATGCACAAAGAGATAAGTTTAGGCTATTATATTTTGGAATAAATGCTCTATTCATGCATTTTTTGCTATCAAGTGAACGGCTGTTATAGGAGTGATACTGTTTTGTAGAAGGACTAAACAGAGGAAAGATGTATTTGAACAATATATTAATGTATCATTCCTTACATCAAAATAATAAAAGTTTTTTGTCTACTTAGCACTACATTCACATTTCATCTTTGTCTTTAAATCAGTGATTTCACCTAACAAGGTAGAGCCTGATTTTCACTTTTATTCGGTAACTCCACAGAGATAAATACCAGAAATTGACAGTTAGGGTACATATAAGGGGAAAAAATCACTATAATGAGAATTATTAACTCTTGGATCTGTCTTCCAAAGGAAAAGTTTATTTTATTGAGTTCTTACTGTCCTGTTAGTTTAACTGTAGGACAAAATCTTGCCTTGGCAGTGAGGAGTGAACCGAGGACAAAGCCCATCAATCTTTGTGGTGGAAACACTGACAATCGAAAAAGAAGAATTACTAAAAGGGAAAAGCTTTAAAATGGCAGCATAAATATGAACAATCTCACTCAAACTACATCAAAGTTAAAAGCTATTTGCATTAATTTCTCTGGAGGTTGGGCTGGACAATCTTCAAGCAGGAACCTGCTTCATTTTATGATTGTGAAGTAATATGATTCTTTTTCCTAGTTCCAGGGTGACTGAACTAAAAGATGGGGCTCTAAATATGATGGGGATAGTCTTCCTGAGGTGACTTCAGTATCCCAAAAGCTCTACACAGGCAATATATAACATTAGCTCTTGTCAAAGTGACCAGAAATTGGTCGCTTGATAGCAAGCCAAATAAATAAATACTCTGGTTTACACCCAAATATATGTTCCTATCTTACTTTTTTTCCTAATTTTATCCTTTTCATAGGCATTGGCCACTAAAACTGACCAGCTGAGATCCAAACTCCTCTGAACTTAGAAAGTTTTCTCCAGAGCCACACATCTCTCAACGAGAACAATGAGGGAGGACACTCGGCTTGACAGCTAGGGCGTAAAACTCCCATTCTTTCCTTAAACACAAAAATGATGAAAACATTTATTATGAAACATATTTTCCATTACTGTATTGTAGAATGTAAACAAGTTCTCATGACATATGGGGCCATGTGTTTCCTTAAAGAGGTGTTATGTATGTCAGAAGCAGCATATGTACCGTGTGATACAGCTACCACCATGGTAAGCATTTGTTATTGCCTAGTGAACAGGTGCATAAAATCCCCATGTAAACAGATGTCATAGCTGCACTGACATCTCTTACTCATGTCTACTCCTGCAGGAAAATGAGGGGGTTTGTTTCCCCTTCTTGGATGTTTAATGTGGACGGCCTAGACTTGTGTGTTTGCATCTTCCCTGTTTCACATAGCTCCTTCTTGACTGCACAGCAGCTTTTAGAAGGAAAAACCAGCCCAAGAAGAACCATTTTTTATAAGGGACTCCAAAATGATGCTCTTTCCAGAAGTCTCCATATAGGACTTTAACAGACACATCCAGTTTCATAAACTAACTCAATACAGAGAGTCCTGAAAGGCACGACCATATTTTCTCTTGATTTGTCTCTTAGCCCCTACAAGACAACTTTTCCCATGAAAGAAATTTTTAAAAATCACAGATAATTCAAGTGGAGCCCACTAGAAAAACTCAAAACATGCAGAAACTCTAGGAGAATGTCTGACCACTGCTCTTTAAAGTTTCACTTTGCATGGTGATGCTCACAGTGGACTGGTGGGACACAGCAGATCTCACTGTGAGGCTTTGCATGGCCAAGACTCACTGCAGTGGAACCAACCCACTCACGCTGCTCATGTGAGAAAATTGTCCTTCCTTACTGGTGACCTCAGAGTTACCTGCACATCTCAGGAGCTCCAGGTGCTGTTAATTTACATCTTAATTACTACAACTCTCACTTATCAGGTTGCTTTGGTGAGAATGAGCCAGAACCTTGCAGAACCTTTTGTACAAACTGCCTGAACCCTTTAGAAGACTGAATAATGTAAGGAGTAAACATAAATATGTCATTTCCTTTTGTCAAACATATGCATTCAAGTCAGGCAAAAAGTCTCGAAAGCTAAGTGTGGTACAGCTTCACACAAACATGTAGGGGCTTGTGTGCCAGATCTGGCTCTTCCTTCTCACACCTCCTTTTAAACCGAGATATTTGCCAGAACTTTTCAATGTAAGCCAAGGCTGTGGCTCTCTGCTGTTCTCAGACGTGGTCACATTTGTGCTTGTCCTTGCTTGGTACATATTAAAATAATATTTTTTCTCCCTTTCACCCTTCCAGAGCAAAGTAGTCTGTTTTTGCTCAGATACTAAATTTTTAATGCAGTTTTCATTTTAAATTCCTTTAGCAGAGTTTCTGTGGTTCTCTTTGCTGCCTTCTTTCCCCATTCCCCTCTGCTATGGCTTGTCAGACAAAAGAAAAAGCCATTCTCTCAAAATTATGAAAAAAGACAGTATATTATGAACATGAATTTGGGCTTGATCCAAAGCCCACTGGAGACAAGGCTATTCTTTGCATTTATTTCAACAGGCTTTGGATCAGTCACTCCCGCAGCAAAAGTCTCTCAGCACAAATCATTTAAGTCATTAACCATAGCAGGTTTCTTTCCAGTGAAACACAGTATGGGTGGCAGCAGCTAACCCTGCAAAAAACGTATATGGTAAATCTGAGCATGCTTAGCATCTTATTTATGGCAATTTCTGATAGAGAAGCCAGGCTAAACAATATGTATAAATTACTAATAAAGGAGGTGGTGTGTGCACCAGAAGCAGCACAGGTGCAAGATGTGGCCCCGTTCAGGTGGCTGAGGACCTACCATTTCTTGGCTTCCTTGGGGTTTCTGTGGACTGATGATGACAAATCACAGTGGGAGCTTGTCCTTTACTGAAAATGTCCTGCAAGCCCAAGCCTGCTGACAGGGATGAGCTGAGGCAGTGAAAGGAGTGAGGCACAAGCCAAGGAGATGGAAGGCAAATCTGCTGGGGACCACCTGGGAGAACTGATCCTTCCATGAAGAGACAGGCCTATAGGAAGGCAGAGAAAAAGTACTGCATGGTGATCATCATTGTGTCCACACACTGTCAGCAAACATCACTGGTTTGGCTGCAGGTATGGAGCTACAGATGGCAGAAAGGTCTCCTCCCTAGCCAGAGGGGTCCAACCCAGCCCCAGCCAGCTGCCTTCAGTCACCTCTCACTTCTGGAAACATTTCCAATTTTTTTTTCCAGGAACATCTCTCAGCCAAGGCCTGACCTGATCTGACACAGCTAAGCTGGAGATCAGACAAGATCACAGCCTAGAGCCATTGATACAGCTGCAGGGTGTAGCAGGATCCATAGTACACCCTGGGACTAGGAAATCATTCCACACTCTTCCCTGCTTCCTTTCCTTCCCTGCATTGCCTTTCCAAGAATCTGCAACGCAGAGAAAATCCAGTCTGCTGGTTCACAATGATATTTACATTTCCAGTATTTAAGTACCACTGGGAGATGCTCTACAGCCATTTCCCAAGGAATTTTTCCACAGCTCTTATTTCTGAACAAAGGAACAAGTTACAAGTCTGGGCCCAAATGAGAAAAATAACCATCACATCCATATAGCCCCGTCTTTCTCCTCATTCCCTGATCACTTCATTAAGTGTGAACGAAACCATCTTTAACTGATAGCAGTTATTTCATACCACTGTCTTTTAAGGCAGTACTTTTTAGACTTGTATCAAACCAGAATGCAGAATCTGAAATTGATTTTAAAAATTTCCCTCTGAGCCACCTCGTTGAATGTGCATATCCTTCCTGAGCTGTCCTGGTCTTTCTGAGAACATTGTCATTGTGGAAAATAGAGTACTCCATTTTTTTTTCTGGCAGGAAAAATCTTTGGTACATCAATGGCTGAATCAAATGAAGGGATTCATCCCAAGATCAGTTCTGTTTTCCATCCCTTCTCTCAACCAGTACTGAGCAGCAGGGCTGGGACAGGCACAGAGCATAAGGACCTGTTGTTACTCAATAGTCAGGTATCAAGGCAGCACAGAGGGGAGAAGATCTTCTTTCGGAGAGGAGCAAAATAACTTCTGGTCACAGCATTGACTCAGTTTTTACACTTTGAGATAGGAATAATGTGATTTTAAACTTTAATTAGAGTTACTAAAGAAAAATGGCTAAAAGAATATATTTCTGGATCCAAAATTTGGATCCTAGAATGGGATTCATGACAGGGGTTTTATTTGCTTTAGTTACACATACCTCTGATTGCTACTTTGGGTCTTTAGCAGAAATAATAGAAAAAATGAGCCAGAAAGCAGACAAACTGTTTTACCATTATAAAATGAAAAAATAAATGGGATAAATAAGGGACTGTGTTAGAAATTGTAAAGTTCATAAACTAAAAATTATTGGGGAAAATAGAAGGATGGACAGCCAGATTGTTTAAGAGCTGGCTTTCTAGGGGGAATTAAGTACTATGATATATGCTAAACCATGTTTTATCACCCAGGGTATATTAAAATGTCATTTTATGGTCCAGATTTTATCTTCCCCCATCATTGTTTGTTTGTTTTCATAGAGCCTTGACTTAGCTCCACAATGCCACCACTGAGTAGAGTCCCTTGAGAAACTCCATTCCTCTATTTTATTTTTGTAATTTTCTCTGGTGATTAATTTCTGAAAACATATTTCAATCTTTCAATTTCTAGCACATATCTCATTTCACGTGTCATGGGAAGCAAAAATGTATTACTTATCGGGGGCGGGGGTGGTGGTGATGGTATTTCCCCTCTCTCCCACATCCCATATTTGACTAAATCATTTCTTTTTCAGCTGAGCAGAATGACAGAGAGGTTTTGGTGTGTTGCCACAGTTTTTAGCCTGGTAAGACTGAGACACCACAGACCAGGCTGACAGCTCCACTGACCCCAGCAGGGCTTCACTGTGCTTCTCCCAAACAATGAATGATACAGTATCTTGATATTTCCCAGTACCAGCGTTACCCAATTAGCTTTGGCTGGAGTAGGTTGACAGAAAACTGGAGAAAGCGTGTTCTACTTCGGGTTTTTGATAGTTGATTTGGACCCCATGCCGTGATGAAGTGCTGGATGCTGATATGCATCAAATCAAACAGCGCAGAGGTAAAGCTGCATGACAGCTTAAAAAAAAAAAGTAGGAGAAATAAAAGAGAAATAAGTGATCCTTCATTTCCAAGGACTTCCGTGTCTTATCTTTCCAGAAGATTGCTACAGCTAGCTCAATTATTACTTTCCTGGGATGTCTTGCTTGTTTCCACCAGACGGAAGTAATACAAAATTATGTAAATCAGCTTTCTTGAAGTAAAGAATCATGGACCAGTAAATAATGTTTATGCATTAAGAAAGGGCAGCTCCTCCTGGAAGAAATAACACAGGGAGCCGATCATAAGTAAACATTTCTAAACAGACAAAGGGCTGGTCCCTGCAGCACAATATATTATCATATTTCCACATAATTAGTTTGTTTTCCACTTGAAATCAGAAAACGATTCGACATTCCATTCTGTGCCTCAGGATGGTGCATACAGTACAATTCTCATGTGCAGGTTCATATGTTGAATAATTAGTAAGAATTAATCTGTTGAAATTAAAGTTTGGAATATTATAGAACTCATGAATAGTGCATGGAACAATCAAGTAAATTAAACCAGAAACAGAATTTAGGAAGCCAGACAATAGCAGATGACTGCTGGCAATCTGTTTTTTAATCAGTGCGTTACAAGCCAGAGGGATGAATATTGTTACTGACTTTGGAAAATAGTGTAAAATGTTAGCAGGCACAATAAAGAAGACTTAGGAAGTAAGCACATTTTTGCTATGTTTGTTTAAGAAGGGCACTTCGAAAGGACCTGCTCACTTAGACGTGTATCTGCTCTCCAGCATGCTCAGATTGAAAAAGATTGGACTTACAGAGGGTCCTGTACTTCTGGTCTGCACTGCAAGTGCAGTAAGGACTTCCAAGAGCTCCATCTCTGTCTATTTTAAAGTTGTATTTGCCTATCTGGAGCCAAAAATGTGTAAGTTTCTTTTTAGTTTCTTTAAAATTACTGACTGGGTTGTTATAAATCTCAGGCAGCATGAGAACAGGGTGGTGATTTGTCATTTTAAGAATTCAGAACAGCTATACCTTAGTTCAACTTTATTTTAAATGCATCTAGCCGTCATCAAGATTTTCATTGTTTTGCTTGCTTTAGTGTGAAAAAAGCACTGGTCATGTCTTTAAAAAAAAAAACAACATCGAGAGCAGTCAGAAATCCTGTGAGGACTAGGTTGATTCATGCTGAAACGTATATATTCCTTCCCTTGAAGCAAAGAGCCTTAAATCTACATGCACACTTGACTTTTTCTGTTCTGTATGATCCTGTTAAATTGGAAGAGGTTTCCAGATCTATTTGAAAAATGGCCACTACAGTTAGCTGAAACTTCAATCTTGAAAATGAATGAATGGAGCTGGTCCAGTACATTGGCTCTGGACCAGTCTTTAAAATACAGCAGAACAATGAATAACTGAATTCACAGCCAGCTGGTATCATAGTTGGGCAGTGAAAGTGTCAAAATATTAGTGACTTTTTTACATTTGTCAAAATCATTGCCAATATGGGAAGCATGGGCAGCTTGCAAATGTGAATCTTACACCAAAATAGTTTTAAAATCTTGCCTTAAGAATGTGAGTGCAGCTCCTGGTTTTATCTCACCCATCACGGAAAAGACGGAAGAGAATAAAATATCTTTTACTTAGAAGATAAAAGCTGTTATTGATTTATCATCAAACATCAACTACTAATGTGGTTGAGTGGTGTTATATGCCCTGAAGGAATAATGGATCAACCGGCATTTCTGTGTCTGATTTTCTGGAGTCCATTCTAATATGTCCATCATCTCATTTGTTTCTAGAATGTAGCATGGAGGGTTTCCTATAAAAAATAAGTATAAAATTTATATCTGTATATACATACTCACACAAGGTAAAGGAGAAGGAAACAGAGTTTGGCCATGCTTCAGTTCCAGGAGAGAAAAAGAAAAATAAACATATGTTAGTGGTGTCTGACACATCTTTCTGCTCCAATAATTTGAAAAACATTTGTTTTATTTTTAAAACAAAATTTTGCTGGCATTCGCTGGATGATGCAGTTGAGATAGTTTCACTCTTTTTGGAAAGAATAAAAAAGCATCTACATGACTGCGTTACTCTACTGCAGCAGAGCAGAAAGTCCCTGCTCTCAGTTTATTCTCCAGAAAAAGAGGCTGGAGAATTTTTAGCACCTACATTGTGTGTGCTTCCTTACCCTCACTTAGGCAGATCTGTTCAGGTATCAGGACTCCAAAGGGGCTACATCAATTATCCTTCCTGTAACTATGTACATGACAGCCCAGGACCGCTCAAACCAAGACATACCTATCACGGAACACAACGGATTTTCACAGAGAGTTTTGGAGACCTGACCTCTCTGACAACTTATCAATAATCTCTAAAGGCCTGGTGTGCAAAAAAGAGTGCACAATTAACTGTCCTGACCAGTTATATTAGCAACTATTGAAGCAATCATGGAGCTAATTAACTTGGGAGCTGCAGCTCCATCACGCACAGGTGGATTTGTGGGAGGACAGTGCAAAACTCCCACTGACGCATTTCAGACACTAATCAAAACACAACTTTTAAAAGAACAGGACATACCTCCTCGTTTTTTCGTTGAAAGACCAATTTCCAAATCGAACACATGCATAGGCAGATGTATACTCTATATAGGTAAATTCCCCGCAGTAATTAAGAGAAGCTTTTTACTGCCTCTGTGTCCAAATATTTATTGATTCCTTTTTTTCCTTTCTTTGGAATTCATTAGTTAAGTGAATAACCTCTTCATGTTCATCTATTAGTTTTATACTGAGAACCAGGAACCTGTGCTATTTTTCCCTGTTCCTCTGCAATGTTCTTATTTCAGCAAAGTAAGGTTTGAGCTGGAAAGTTTCCCTGAGAAGATTTTCATTTCTCATCTTGTCTGATGTAAAGTAAAGAGTATGCCAAGTGCCACTGACCTTAACTCTCCTGAATCAAAAATATCTGATGTGATATATAGAAAACTTTGATGTGTAGATATGCTAATCAGCAGAGAAATGTCAAATTTGCATACATTTCAAGTGACCCAACAATATTTACCTTAGAGCTAAGTTTCATATTTTTCTGACAATTGCAGCATTGAACAAGTGACTCATTTAGCATATCTAAGCAGCATTATGTCACAGGGATTTACCTCAGAGTTGTTTGAAAGCATCAAAAAGATGAACATCACTGTCTGAAATTAACAACAAGTCTAATTTGATTTGACAAATGATGTTGATTTAGATAGGGTCACTAGCTATTGAAGATGCGGAGGACAAATAGTGCCTTGAAGCCTTGATAAAACTGAATATTTAAACAGTTCATTATGCAAATTTGCCCTCTACCTGTCAGTAGTGACTAAAGTGTAGGGTTAGAGTGCTGGAGAGGCTCGGTGCTAAGGAGATGACTGGTATACATGTACCTGGCTCTTCTTAAAAAAACAACTCCATAGACATTTGCAAAGTGCATGTGCATCACCACTGTCCTCCCCAGGTTTGGCAGTGACAAAACAGACAAGGACTTGATTATGAAAACTTTCAGCATCAGTGCAGAAAACTTAATTTTACCAAGAGAGCAGGTAGAAATGGACACGTTCGTGTTGCATATTTAAGGCCTCATTCTCCAGCCCTTTCTCCCATAAGATACACCCCCTGGGAGCCCACTGGGCTTCAGTGGAGCCACCCACATAACCCCTGCTGCTGTTGAGGGTGAGGATGCTGGACAGGAGCCATGCCGTGTAACCGGACTTAGAGACAGAATCATTAAGCTTGGAAAAGACCTCCAGTATCATAAAGTCCAACCCTTGACTGAATGCCACCATGCCCAATAAACTTTGGGCACCCATCTCTAACAGCCTGGGAACCACAAATGCCCAGGTTGTTTGCAGTGTGGGCAACACCTGCATATAAGCCTCCACCATCGTTCTCCATATCACTCAACCAACTGATACCCATTAGCAGCAGAAAGGAAAAGTCTTGTCCAAGAGAAGACATTGGGTTTTGAAAAAATACCAGGAGATACCATTGTCTATTCAAAACAAAGGGCTTTAACCCTTGAAGGTCCATCCTAAAAAATGAAATGTACTGAATTGCATCAACCTTGTGTGGTTCTGGACAGCTGAGAACACACATTGCACCAAAGGAATAAAGTGTGTAGTAACTCAGAGTGGATATTTAAGTGTTCAGGAATAATTAACAATATTCGCATGTTCCAAATCTGAGGTGCTAATAAATACTTATTTTGAAAGCTAGTGCTGCAGAGTAGTCAATCTATGCTGCAGCAATTCCTTAAAGTTACGTTCTTTTTTTTTTTTTTTGCTATATATACAGTTTCAGACATTTAGTACAGTAGTATACTTTAATTTTGACCACAGGTCACCAACTTTTAAGATACCACATAGCACAGTATGTCTGACTATGGTACACTTTACAAGTTAACTTTTAGTAAGACATTTTCTACCACGTTTTCCTCAGAGCTCAGGAAAGCCCATCAGTGCAAGCCAGGCTGAATTCTATCACAGTGCATTTAGAGAAGTGTATAAAAACGTCAGTTTAAGTATTGGCAAGTAGATACTATTGGAACAGCAGACAGAAGCTATTTAATTAAAGAAGTATGGGAGAGTGACAACAATACAGAGAGCAGACAGAAGAATATCTGCTCCAATTAGATCCTGGGAAAGCCTTGCATGGAGTGAGCTGTGCAGGGTGCCTGTGCAGCAGATGAGGGATGCTCTGTTGGCAGAGGGGATTGCACCCACATTGCCCCATACCCAGAGCTCCTGGTGGTGCTGGTACAGAGGCCACACCACGCATGACTCAGGAGGCATTGCTCTTGCTCACAGCCCTGTGCATGAACACAGCATACCCACCAAGGAATGGGATTTCTAAGGGCTGAGGAACCAGGGAAATGTTTATACTACACGTTGTAGACTTGGGCTAAGTATAAAGCAGCACGCTGTGTAGACTTCCCAGCTCAGGAGCTCATTAACACCCAGGAATCTAAGCCAAAAGCATCATAAATCTTTTCCATTTTATGCTTTTATCATGCAATCTTATTGACTCATTTGCATGTGTTTTCGAGTATTTGTGTTTTCTTTATCCAGGTTATCCCATCTCCCCCTTGCTGGCCAGACTAATTGGGAGATGACTGTATTTACCATTTCACCGGATCTGAGAAAACATGCCTTGTGAGCAACCTTGATTTGTTTATAAACTACTCCCCTAACTCTGCTGAGCTTGTAAGTTCTTGGCTAATTGCTCTCATGTCCATGAAATGAGAGAAACCCAAGTCTGAAATACATGGAAACAATTAGGGCAGAAAAAAAAAAAAAAAGGCTTTCCCTGTAAACAGATGTCCATGCCAAGATACCCTACCTAGAGCAACTGGCACGTGGTATGTTTGCAGATGGATCCGCAGTAGGATCTAGCCACTTATATTTAGCATGCAGTGTTATTTGTTTTAGCTTGCCAGTGAGCAAGTTAAAACAATAGGCGGGAGTTGGAAGGAGAACTCATCGTTTTTTGCACAGAAGTGCACCAGTACCACAGCAATCACCTTTAATTATTACAAATGCAGCAGCCATTACAGGAATATCTGCTTTTTTCCTTCACCAAGTTGTCTTAGAAGAGCATAGGTAAGCTGATTTGTAATCTGCTATCCTTTTATGTAGTTCTTCTGATGTTTTGTTCACATGTGGAAAAATAAAGAGCAATACAGCAAAGTGTTTCAGCCTGTTTCATTAGGTTGGTAATTTCCACTGTATGGATTTTCTATAAACTCCTGTTAACATGCATGAAGCAATTCAGCAGTCCGAAGGCCAGGAGGGATCATTTGTGCATATAGTCAGATTCTACTCCATAAACTTTGCTACAGAATTTCCCTGTCTTCATCCTCTCTCTATTCTCTGCCTTCTTACCGAACTAAAACAATAGCAAATCTTGACTTGAAGCCCACAAGTGATGAGAAAAATCTATCCTGTTTCTACATAAACTGTTCAAAGCTCAAAATTAGTCACTATATTTTCAATTTTTTTCCCCATTTAAATGTATTGATTACAAAATCACAGTTGTCTTTGGACTGGACATAATTGTACTCCTGAAGCAAAAAGCTGTTATTTTTTATGGGAAGAAAAATCACTTGAAGGGAATGAGAGCACTGAAATGTCAGACAGACTTGTTCTTTGGGCTCACATCCAAAAGAAATGGCTACATTTCCACGACCCACAAAGCAGGGCTAGGTGGTCATATTGACCCTTTCTGCCCCAAAATAACCCACAAGTTTACAAGCAGTCCCCTTGGAGCAGTTCCTTTAACAAAGTGTTTTTCAATGCCAGGAGCAGGTACAAATAGTTGATTCCTGACAATCTGCATATGACAGCCTTAATATTAAGGTTTCCTTCTTATAGAAAGATTGTCCAAGCACTGCTGATCTCCAAGGTATTTTTGTCTTTATAAAATCATAAGTCAAAATACCTTTTCTGGTAAAAGGGTAGTGATTGAAGCAACTGTTATGATGGAAAAACTGAAAGACTAGGCAGTTATTTATATATTTGGAGGCAGAGTTCATCCTCCCATCCTGCTGAACAAGCACCTCTGCAATCTCTGTATGAAAATGAAAAGGTTGCTTGAAAACATCTCAACATTTCTGAGTTATTGCAAATGGCAGAATCCAGCAATCAATAATTGAACCAGTTTCAAGAAGTGCACATTTCTTTAAGACCAAATTCTCTTTTTCCAAGCATTGTTATTCAGTGCCATTAATTTTATGACTGAAAGTAATTGTTCGGTTGTGTTTTTGTAAATCACGGTATCTTCAAAGCAGACTGAGTATTTTTACCTCCTCTTTTGCCACAAAGTAGATTTTCCAAGTGTTGCTAGACACCAGTATTCACCAGTACACATTCTACCTTTGAAGTTGTTTCTGAGACATTTCAGGGTAACTTATACTGCAGTTGCTCTGAAAATTTTGTGTTACACCACCAAGCATAGGCAGGGAGGCAAATAACCACTTAGTCAGGCTTGAGCAACACTAGAAAAACGTGGTTCTTCACCCTTTCTGGAGCTCTCTGTTCGATAAAGATTTTCTCTACAGAAATGCAAATATTAATAGCTCATCTGAGTATCTCATAGGGGATGAAGATTGAAAGACATTACCGTATTGTGGCTTTACAGCCTTTTTCAAACTTGCTTTGTGAAGTTTAAAGGTCTGTGTGATGGCTTGTGAATAAATAAAGGTGAATAAACACCTTTTATAATTAGAATTTATTTCTTTTTACTAGAGGAAATCAAAACTACATACAATTTTTAAATGAAAAAAACAAACCAACAAAAAATGTCTCAATTGTGAAAAGAACAAGCAACTGACAAATACCGGGAAGATGAACAGCAAGCAGTGGTCTTCAGAATATTCCTGGAATGAATATCATTCTAGTGACTGGATTGCTGCCAAGACTTTTTATTCTGTGTTTTTAAAAATGCATAGACTAGGAGAGTCATAAAAGAATGTTTTTTCTCTGGAATATGCTGGAACAAAAGCCAGATATGCTTAGACTTTGACACGGACATTCATCATGTCGCAGGCTGAATCAGTTATTAATTCTGAAAGTATTAAATAT
Source organism: Pachyramphus minor (assembly GCA_013397135.1). Classification (NCBI taxonomy): domain Eukaryota; kingdom Metazoa; phylum Chordata; class Aves; order Passeriformes; family Tyrannidae; genus Pachyramphus; species Pachyramphus minor. Next base: position 982,717 of record VYXB01007985.1, on the reverse strand, counting down.
GGAATGGGTTGAGTGTCTAACAAGTCTCCATATTATTCAGTTATAACTAAAATGTTAGACTGGCTGAATTTGAAGAAACATCCTCCCGTATATTAAGTTGTGTATATTGAGTTGTGTGAACTCAACCAAGCAGCACCTCCAGTCCTATTCTCCATGGGGACCTCCACCAGTTTGCCTGACAAGTTGAAGCTGAAGCACCAGGATTATTTTCATTTGCATGGAAAGGGCTTGCACATACAGAGCATGAGATCCACATAAAATTTACAGAAGCGTCTCATTTTGAAAATTTGCTCTGCACTGGCTCCTGCCTGCTGGCTAAATTGCCATCTATATATAAATTGTTATAGTTCATATATTCACAAGAATTCTTAAGGACATTCACCATATTGACATAAGACTTCAGTATTTTTTGCTCCTAAATGAAGAAAAACCCTTACATTCAGGAGCAAAAAGACACCTTTACAGTCTAAAATGCTTTTAAATACAGGAAAAAAACAGCTTTATAGGCTAAAATATTGTTAAACGTGAATTTCTGCTCTCCAGTTTTCAACAGGAATGCATATCCCACCAAAAAAAAGTTTCCTAGACTGACAGCTGAATGTTTCTTAAACTCCCAACTTAGACTATCTTCAGAAGCTGAAAACAGATGGAAAAAAAACAAGCCACAAATCAGGTTGGGTCTTGATTAAGAGCTGATCAAGAGGTTCTGTGAGGCTCTTTTGGAATGTGCTTCTCCCTTTTCTAATCAATTTGTTAAGTGATGGCAATAGCAGTAGCAATAAATATTAATATTACTGCTGATCAAAGTCACCACTGGAACCCATTGCACTGTGTGCTACAGGACTGGAGAAGGGACAGTTCTTTTGCAGAAGAACTTCCACATGAAAACCAGCACTAGACAGCAAAGCATAGAAAGAAAAAATGGGACTGGGGAAGTACCCGAGGACTCAGGGTCAGTCCACCATCCTATGGACCTCCCAGGATCTGACCTGATTTTTAAGAAGTCTTGCTTTGATGACAATACAAGGCCTCTTATATTGCTTCTTATTCATTTATTGTAGAAAAATCTCCACATCAGTGTCCTTCTCCTTCCTCCTCCCTCCCTTCCTCCTGCCAGAAGTATTTTCTTGGAATGAGGAAAGCCATACATATTAACACTGCCTCAGACTCCGTTACCAGAGGAAAGTGCCTTTTGAACCATGAATTCCTGATACTGAAGATCATCCGCCAGAAAAAGCCTTCAGCCTTACCTCTGACATTCAGAGCTTTTGTTTATTCCAGTAAACATGCATGTAATTTTTAACTCAGAGAAACAGAAGACAAATGTTGTCTTATGCCAACCCAATGCAATAAAGAAGATTGGGGAGAATAAAAGGATGTTTGTGCTGTTCTATGTTAAACTGAACTGAGTGGTTCTGATATTTCCTCTCAGTTTTAACACCGTGATAGCAATTAACATAGCTGAAGTCTCAGCATTTCTCCTGCCTTCAGTTTGAGGAAGGGGCTCAAACAATCTGTAGCATTTTAGCTACTCAAAAAGATGTTTGTCTAAATACTTGCTGGTTCTGTGTCCTGACCCTCATCTGTATGATCAGAATATTTTATTATTTAACCCATTACGTACCAGACATGTTAAGCACAGGGGATGCTCTGCATTGAAGAAGGAGTCCTTACAGAATTCCTGCAGAGATTCTAGTTTATTAAAGTCAGAATAAGCTGAAATAAGTCACCCTCAAGCCAGATATGAGGCATTACATACAAATAAGAAATACTCTAACCCAGCTATGTTAAAAATCCCTCTTTATCAAACCAGTGCAAGTTTGCTTCTAGACAAGGCCTACTAAAATTTGCTATGCTGTTTTAAAACTATTTTTTAATACTTTTGGGCAAACAGCTTATACATCCACTGTGTGTCTAATATTAATGGCAGAGCTGCAAATCCCTCACAAGGGAGTTTGTGGAAGTGCTGATATACCCATTACTACCAGAGGAAAGTGCTGCCAGCCTCTTCTGTAATTACAGCTTCTTCAAAGGCAAAGTACATCATTTGGTCTGCAGAGAGAAGCAGCAAAAGCCAACATGAGAGGAGACTGGCTGATTTGTCAGAAGTCCTGGTGCCAAGGGCATGAGTACTTTGGTACCCAAACATCCTCACCCAGGTCCCACTGCAGCAGAGAAGAGCAAATACCCCTTCCTGCCTTCTCCACCACTTTCCTGCTCTTCTTTGTCCTTCATTACACCCACTTGTTCTTTTGCAACCCATGTTTCCCCAACACCCATCAACATAGCAGTCATGCTGTCCCTCTATATAGCACTTCCATCTGTAACTCCCAGAGCATTCTGCAAAAGGCAATAAACAAGCTGCTTCCTCCACCCAGGGTCATCCAGAAGGTCAGTGCTGAGCCCAGGAACTGACCCCAACCTCTTGAGACCCACACCAAGGATGGGACATGCTGTACCACTCACAGCCACCTGTTAGGGAAAACCACAGCCTGAGTAAGAGCTGAGCTCTTACAGAGTGCTTGACACTACTCCTAATCATGTAAAAATAATGAAAACTATTTTCTGTCCATTTGAGGCACTTGCAAATTACCATTCACTGTCATATCTAAGTGCCAAACACTATCAGGCATACTGACAGGCTTTGAAGGCTTCCAAGATGAGGTGGTATTAATACAAGCCTGCCTCACTACAGTACTACAAGAATTATACAGTAGATACTTAAATGTTGGACTCTGCAAGTACAATCTGATTCCTTGCAATCAGTAAGAACAGAGCCTTGGAATGGAGTGGGACAGCTATGACAGGGTCATTCAGCTCAGCATCATCACATCCCTGTAAGGTTATCCAGCATAAGGATGTTGCAGTTGTGTCTCACAACTTGAGGGCAGGGGGAAGTACCACACAGCATCCCCAGGAGTAGGTGGCTATTTCCAAATAAGAGTCTGGCTTTCTGCTCACACAAAATTCAGATGAATCTCAGTATTATAGACCAGATAAAAGCATTATGTTACTAGCCTGTCTGCCTCTGGTCTTGTCTCTGCGCTGCAAATAACCACAGAATAAAAACTACCTTGTTCACATGCACGGAAAAACAGACTCCTACACCACTGGTCACTGCTCAGGGTACCAGGACTCATCAAAATGCATCAAAAAGTTTCTCATTCTGCAGGCAGACATAAAGGGAAAATCAATACCAGAGGATGGGAACTTGGGACCTGCAATAGCTCTGTATATCACTACTGCACAATGACACCTTGTTCCTGTGTGTGGCCAAGGAGAAGCATTTATTCAGAGAGAGGCTTTAGTATGAAAAATATCCACATTTTGCTGCCTTAGATCCTGAATCTATGTTCATGTAGTGCTGAGCCTTTAGAGGATTCAAGGAACTTGGACTCATTTTTGAGTATGCTACACTTGCTTTCATGCAAGACAACAAACATTTTCCACACTATCTCAGATATGGTTGGCTACTGTTGGGAGAGAACTACTTTGGGCCAGGATACAGATGTAAGAAATGCTATTTTACTTTCTGATAAGGTCAGTAAAACTGAGGTTAGAAGTAGGTCAAACTCTTCGCATCTTTTACTGACTCATTAGCCAAATAAATTCAATGATTCCCTGCTCAAAGGGTGTGTGATTCTTTCTCTAGTTTGTGACAAAAATCTGTCAGCAAGCAAGCAGAAGAAAAAGCCTCCTAGACATTGTCAGTTATTACGTATTTAAGCCTGTGACTGGTGTGGAGATAAGTCACTATACATCAGAAAGGCTTCTTTATGAAAGCTCAACATGTCTGTGATAGAAGTTAATTGTGAGCAAACACTTCTCAAACAATAAAGTATATTTTTTTATCAAACTGAAATCATTGCAAGACCTGTTTTGTCTTAACGGGAAACCTGACCAATGGTTTATTACCAGCAGAGCCACAACAGGGGGATTAAATAATACAAAATAGGGAAAGATAATCCAAAAATTCAGCTATTCACTGCTTTTTCACCCCCCATCCCCCCAAAAAAAAATCTTGTCAACCACCCTACACAACCACATGTGTAATGTTTCTAATTCCCCTCCCTTTCAAAGACATGGATTGGAAGTGCTTTTTCCAGTAGCATTTGGAGCACCACAAAAGTCTAAAAATCACAAACCTGCGACCATACTACAACATGCAGTTACCTAAAAACATGCAGAGTAGTTGAGAAACTTCACCCGTACTTATATAATTACAGTACTTTGGACAAGTTACTCAGTACAGGATCAAAGGCAATGCATCAGCACACTCTCTCCCACCTGATTCAGATCTTAATCAGAAATGGAGGATGTTTCTTTTCTGATTTATGTTTTGAGGCTTTTTTGTGTTTTTCTTTTTTCCTGTCATTTCATCCAGAGGACCATCTTTCTGACATGGTCAAACTAATATTATAAGATACAGAATCTAATGAAGTTGAGCAGGACAACGAGCAATGAACTTCTGCTCAGTCCTCGGTGGACATTTGTTGCCAAGACCAGCATCTCTACTTTACATTAACATGCACTACTTAACATTTCAGGCAGATAAAGTAAGAACTGAACAGAGCAGCACACACCTGCACACTACCTAAACCTGCTTTTGGCACTGTGCTTAAGTCTCAATTGCTCCAGTGCTTTTGGCCTCTTTCATTTTCTACCTACAAACTTGGGCCAGGAGCTGGAAACCTTTCAGGTTTTAGAAACTAAAAGCAAAGTGTGTCCACACTGGGCAGTTGCAATTGATTCTGCTTGTGACTGTTCCTGAAAATGACTCACAGTTTGTCAATGTTTAGACAGAGCAGAGAATGAGCAAGTTCCTCCTGGTGATCCACAAGCTGACCTGCTGTGTGACCTCCTGGGCACCAATCTATCCATCAAGTCTCATGTGGGCTGGAGTGGGGCTTCCTGGTGGATCACTTCTCTCCCTGCATTACCACAACACCCAGGCTTAGAATTAACTGCATTTGCTGGCAATCCACTGGCTGCATGTTCTGGGAATGAAGGCTGATGCTTTAAGCAAGGGGTCACCAGATGGCTGTTCCTTGTAGCTGAGCTTGACCTTCAGAGAGCTCTGCCGTGCCCTATGCAGCGCAGCACTGCGGAGCTCCAAGGCAGAGTGTAAGATGCATTTGTAGGTCAAACACTCACTTGGCTGAAGACCATTATGGCCAATTGGGGCAGATTGCACTGGGCATGGACATGCTATAAAGCACATTAATGCTAAGTGTCAAATGCCAAGATCTGACAAAGAGGGGTGAAGAACATCAGTTCATACTTCACTCATCTGTTTTTCTTGGGTAACTCCACAAGAGGATTAGAGAGCTTCTGCCATACTACATCCAACCTGCTGGAGATCAGAGACCTCAATTTCCCCAGCACAAAACACAATCCAAATCCACCCAGTCTGATTCAGTTGCAGTCAGAAATAAATCCTGACTGAACTACATAGGGTTAAGCTCCGGCCAAAATATCAGCAGAAGCAGGAGGCTTGAGTGCTTTGAAACTCTGTTCAACATATGTCTGAAGGATTTTTGGGACTGCACAATACTGTAAGAAAAGAAAAGATTGGCAAGGCAGATGTTCGTTGTTTACTGACCCCTGATGAAACCTGCCCTTTCCTTTACCCATTTGAGATGTTCAATAGATACGTTGGTGCTGATTTTTAAACCATGTGCTGCCAAAAATCTGGTGTATTTCTACGTCCCTGAGAGTTTGAAAACAAGAAGTACACTAGACTAGTGTGAAAACACACTTCCTTATGGCAGGTTTATAAGCTGATCACTGGAAATGAATTTCTTGCAAAGTAACATGTTGAAAACCATGACAGGCTCATTGACAACAAGCAAAGCCCTCACATTTCTATCTCAGGAAGAGGGTCAGTTTGCAGAGCAGGCACCAAGCGATTGTTTATTGGAGCTTTTGCAGAAAAAAAAAGGAAATTTTGCCTTCCGGGTATTTATGTGGAAAAAGCTGATACTGTCGCAAACACAAATAACACAAAAACAGGACTGTGAGAACTCCCAACCACACTCAAGCTTTCCTTTCCACGCCATTTTTCTATATGGCTAACATGGCAATGTTGGAGTCTCAGCCAACGTGGTAACACTTCCGACTTTGGAAGAGACCAGCTTTTTGCTTTGCTTGATTTTTCCCCACCTGTCAAGCATATCTTGTCCAAGAATAATTTCCAAAGCAGCTGAAGAGATGGAGGTGCAGACATGACAAACACAGAATAATGAAGATACTTTCTAGAGCAGCTTCCTAGAATTGCTGGGGCAGCAGCCAGCGATAACCCTCGGGACTCTCATTCATTGGAAGCCAACACTGTGGTGGTCCCAGATGGAGTAACTCAGCATTCATGAAGTCACAGGCACTATTTCTATCACACATTCACACCCTGCTTTCATAGTCACACTTATCTTTGCTTCCCCTTACATTTCCAGGTCTTGTGACTGCAAGAAAACAACCCCCACACAGGTAGTGTGTAAAGCTGTTGTAAATGGGGCACGATTTCAGATCTAAAAACCTGCAGAGCCAAGTGGTAGTAAGTGGCTTCCCTGGTGGAATGTCCCATGCACCCTGGGATCAGTCTATTCATCTGAGTACACATATTAACAACTCTGATCTCATGCTACAGGACACACAAGACTCTCAATTTCAGAACACAGATAAATATCTGAATAGCACATCAAGCTCCACAAAGGAACACCAATATTGTTAAACACGACACACAGCGTTCAGTTTTAAGCTGTGCATGGTGCAGACAAATTAGCTTTCTTCCATTATACTAACTACATTAAATGAGTTTTCATTCTATACATTATGGAACAGCAGCAACTGATGAAGACTGGATTTCAAAGTCCAGACTGGCATATTCTACTACCAACAAACTCTTTATCAGGGAAAGATGTTAAGCAAAGTTATGAACAGATAGATGGAAAGGATGCATAGAACATTGAAAAGAATAGAGGAAATGTTATGCACGGAGTCCCTGGAGTAACCTGGCAAAATGAATGGGTGAGAATGAAAGCAGGAGTTCAGAGAAAGTTTGTCAGTCACCATCATTTTAATACATCTTGCAGTTTTCACAACAAACTAAGCTGATGGCCTTTGCCATATTTTTAACAGAATACATGTGTCATTAATGCTCCATGATTAATAATGTGAAATATCACAGACCCATGGGAGGATACCACAGCAAGCTGGAGCTGTCAGGGAAAGGAGGAGCCAAGGAAAGCCTTCACATGCAGCAGAGCTCAGGGGAAACTCAGTACAGCGCAGATTACTTTGCATACCAAAGTAGATATTCCTACATCAAAAACTGCTACTGCATCTCCATTAATAAACTTTAAACCTGTCTTTTCATGAAAACTAGAGAGAAACACAGCTTTAGTAGCAATCAAGAATCCTGACTCCATCCTATGACTTGAAATCACCATTCTTCAAGAACAAATCCTTGTTTTGTGTAATGTGGCCCATTTCCTCCAGGATCACAACCTCCAGGAAGATTTTCTTTCCACAGAGGCAGATACTCCAAGATCCTGAGCACAGACCTTGGAGACATCAAGTGCCTCAAGCAAACCTGGCACAGGGGCAGTTGTCACAGGCAAGGACTCCAAACAGTGCAGCAGACTCACCTCACAATACTGAGGAGACACCAAAATAATGCAGGACAAATTAAATTAAAGAATCTGTACCAGCAATAACATTCTGGTAGTCCCATCTCAAATACAGCAAGCACAAATCCCAGCAGGAAATTACTTTGGACAAGTGCAAGAAGCACCAGGGAAACTTTTTTCCCATTCTAATTTCAATAGGTTCATCCTTCATATAAGCAGGGGAACCACCTGGTTTTTACTGGATCAGCAGACAGCTACAATATCCAGCCCACTGCTGTCACATACAGGAAGGTTAATTGTAATTACACAAGTGAAGTTTCCTGATGAATGTATCAAGGGATCTGCCATTTGGCTCATGCTCTTTCTATTTTACAGGTAAAGCTAATGAGTACAAAATTAAGCACTTGAGAAACAGAACACTGACAAAGTCCACACCAGGTTTGTTAGAGAATGACATGAGCAAAGCCCAAGGAATATTTCCTATTCTCTCATATCATCTTTCCATCTCTTCAATGGATATGAAGGAAACAAGATAGCAAGCACCTTAAGCTCTTGTTTTCATTTTATTAATGTATTCCTACTGCCATTTTCAGCTCCTAGTCAATGTCTTTGATAGCTGACACATCGTTGCTATCATATCTTATTTTGCTGAAGGCATTTTCCAACTCCCTTAAGCCTTTCCATTCCCAGCTACTGTGCATACTTTTGAGCTAATATTAATTTAAGTGACCTTTTTTCCCCTAGATCTGCTTTTTAAATTTAATGAGATCCCAGAATTATACCTGTACCTACCAACACCCACAGAGTACAGTCCCCCACAGACAAATCGTATGGGCTGAACTAAGGAACGTAACAAAGGAAAGAAGCCTTACAGGAAGAATAAATTTGTATGGGTGCCATGCTCCTCCCTCCCCTCCAGTAGCACCCATGAAGTTCAGCCTCCCTGTTTACATTTTGGCTGTCTAGCACAATTGGAAGTGGAGAGAAAAAGGAAGCTACTGAGCTTGAAAGCTCACCCAGTGAACACCTCCTTTTTCTAAATAAGTCATCCTCAAACATGGAACATCATACATCCAGCATTGGGGCCAAACATATACAGCTTATAAACCTTTAAGCTCAATCTCCTTCCCATTGGAAACCAGAGACCCCATATGCACCTTCTCTTGCAGCTTCCAAGCCAGGACTGATAAGCAAATGACCAAGCCTTCCCATTCCACCAGCCCTCCTTGGCAGGCTTGCCTCCCACAGCTTGCCTCTCCAACACCTCCCCACCTACTGCTCCTGTTCCTGCTGGGCTGCAGCCTTTTATAGCAGCTGTTTTTTGATTGGCACTTTTTCACAGATGGGGGAGGCAAATAGGTCCTTCTTTAACCCTTTGCAGGTTGCTGCCAAATGTGTGTGGGGGTTATATGTCATTTTTGTTAATGAAGTGCCTTCTGGAATTGAACCCTGCACTCCTTTTCCATAACTGTGCAGTTCGGCACATCTAACTGGAAAGTACAAACAATATCTGTTCTTAGTCTTGTTTATTGTCAGTAAATGAGGCAGCAAAGTGGTTGGGTGAAAAGCCAGAATTCTGAACAAACAGTTTCCTTTATCCAAGATAAAATTTAAAGATTAGCAGACTTTGGAAAACAACACAAGTATTTTATCTCCATAGTTCTGTTTGATTTTTATTTTGCTAAAAGAAGTCTAGGATAAACAGAAAGGAAGGAAGGAGAGAAGCACCTCACTTCCCCACTTTTTCCTTATATCTTCCTTCAAAGGGAAGTCTGTGGAATCCCAGCCTGTTTGGATATCTAGGGTAAGACACAACATTTGTTTGCAGGTAAAGCCTCCTATATGTTGGTAGTGTGGGAGAGAACTCAGCAGCATGTGTGTGCTGTGCTGCCTGACTGGCTGACCCATGTCTTGCTTTGCTGTCTTTTTCTGTCCTTGCTTTGCACACACTCCTGGCCTAGTGCCTCGCAGGAGAAATCAACTTCATAAGGTTTGTTAAAATAAAAACTCTCTGCCCCATGTGCGGCTTTATGGAATTTTGCTGTTGGTGAAAGATGGATAAAGTTGTAAAAAGAAGCCTTCAAAAGTGAGATTTAAGTGATTTAAAGGAGAAATATCTAGAAGTATTTTTTAAATCAGTGTTTACTCAGTTCTACTTGTACTGTCACTGCAACTAACCATAACCTTCTTCCTCACTACTTCTCAGACTCAGATCCTTTCTTCTCCATCCCTCTTCCCAGTGGAGGGTTAGGAACAAAGCTATGTGGGAAAAGGGGTGGGAACAGGACAAGGTACTCAAACTGCTGCTTGTGACACTGAAAACTGGAGGAGAAATTATTGATTGTGACTAGAAAAATCCTCTACCTCTGTTCAGGAGCAAGCAGCTCAGTCACTCTGCAAACATGGGAAAGGGCTGATTGATTAACCCACACCTTGAACCAGCTCTGTGGTTACTTCTAAAGGACACTTGCTTAGCAGTTATGGAGGTAATTAACATGAGAAGTCAATTCCACACAGTTTTGGAGGGAAAATACAGTTAATAGTAAAAAGCCTCTCATAAAATGTATTTGATGTCTTCTGCATGATGATATAATACATCCAAAATTTGATTTTAAACTTTTTGACAAGTTGCCCCAGGCTTTATATCAAAATTAGCCTTGTGCTTATGCTGCTGAAAGGAAGGAGGAGGGGAGAGAGAACACCATTGCATTAAGAAAATAAGTAACTACATGAAAAAGATGTTCAAAGTATAAGTGGCCCCAATACTCCAATGGTTCCAGGGATTTTTGTGACATACTGTGAACAGACATGAGCCCAATCTGTCCTCTTTCCAAGGTGGTCAAAACCTTGTGGTTAACACCATGCCAAGACAGAATGGGAAAGCCCTGCCAGTGACTAAATATATTACCTTGGGCTTGGTGCTTCATTGACTCAGCCACATGGAATTTGGACAAACTGGAACACAGACAGAGTGAGGCTGTGTTTGCTGCTGATGTACTGGCAGATGACCTCTATGTTCATCCATAAGAGTAAACAAAAGGTCTTCCTGCACTATGTCATTAAGGCAAGACACCCTTTCCAAATTTCACCATAAAATGGAATGGACAGGTTAGAGCTCTCTGCAAGAGAGAGATGTATGTTTGGACAGGCTTCTGAATGGCTGAAGTTGTACCTTCATTCTGCATTTAGTGCAAACTCTGTGTACTCTCTCATAAGGACATACCAAAATGTCTCTCTGGGGGACATCCAGAGTTTTGCACCTTAAAGGTGAAATGACATCAGCAGGCTCCAGTGCCTGCATCCTTAATGATCATGGAATATGCAGCAGAAGAAACCAGCACTGGTTCCGTGTTAATGTTGTTTAGATTTGTGTTTGAAATCCTGCTTGTTTTGGTGCATTGACTAGAATAATGAAAGAACCACTAACATACTGCTACTATACATAGTCATGCTGACCTTTTAAATCTATAACCACACCTTGGGCTTTGGGGCATAAGTATTCTTTCAGTTATGTTAGCCTGGCTGATGAACCTGTGAACTGGTGGTTCTTTTTTAATTAAGCTCTGCCTACTGGTAATGGAAGAACCACTCACTTCTCCAAGAACCTACACCGGGATGCTTGTGAAGTCTCAATGATTGAGAGTGGCTTGATTTCCCTCCCTTGATTTCATTTACTTCTCCAGTGTAATGTCACATTTCCTGGTTTAATCAGGATTAGAAGCACAAAAGCTGAAACAGTATTTAGAACTATTTATTTTTTGTAAAATCAGAAATAGAAAGTATCAAATATCCTGTGAAAGAGCTTGTTCTCCTAAGGCTGCTCTACCTCAGCTTAGTTTATTCAAATAGCTTTGAATAAACATCTGGAACAGCTGAGTGCTTTATCCCATCTTAACATTTGACACCCATCTCTAATAGTGGAGTGGACCATAGTGGAATTAGATCCAAAAAGAATTTATTTGCATTAAGAGTGCTGTGTTCAGTGAAACTTCACATTCATAGACAAAATCCACAAATTGTCACAGTGCCCAGACAAGTTACTTGTCATTATGATGATCTGCAAGGCATCCATAGAAAGAAATCATTTTGACTGAGCTTCGTTCCTCAAGGACAACGCCAAGGTTAATTTATTTGTTTTTCACTTTGAGTTGGGGGTGGACAGTCCCTGGAAGAGCAGCAGTGTTTGCCAAATCCATTGCTGGGAGTATTTGCTCAACAACTACCCTTCTATTCCACACCTTCCCAAACATCTCCAGGAACGTAGGATGTGTCCATAAGCTCAGTTTGTTCTCACAGTTTCACTCCACTCAGGTGGCCCCTGGATGAATTACCCAGGATTTAGAATAGTAAAAATGGGGATAGCTAAATGTCAGTGATCAGTGACACAAGAAATGGCAGATACCACATTAGAGAGAGATGCAAACTGTAGGGATGGGAAACAAAACAGAAACTCTAACACTAAAAGCAGAACAGCCCCATTTTGTTCAGAATGTAGAATCACACTGACTGAAAACTCCTCTCTCCCTTTAAGAACTACTCTCTGAGATAAAGGCAAAATATTTAGCCTTTCTCCATGGCTTTTTTTGTCATATGAGGTGGTATCTCACCGTTTGAGAGCCTGCACAGATATTGGTGACATTTTTTGAGGCCCCTTATCTCTCAGGAACTATCTAAGCTTCCAAGATCCAGTCTTGAGGCTCCATATTGTATTTTACAACCTGTTGTACCACCAAATTCTGTCTTACCTGAGAAGACATTTCAATAACTCTACACTGTATTTTTGCAAGTAACTTTTCACTATATTTTTGCTTTACCTTCCAAGGTTCAGAGTCATGTTTATGGGCATATAATAACAAGACCCAACTTTACCTTTGGAATCAAGCCTTTCTTACAGAACCTCATACATGAGATTTTTGGCTCTCAGTAACACCATGATGAATAACCTCACCTCCAAGAAATTATTTCCAAAACAGGGAAAAAAAGTGCATATTGTAAAATTACACTTATTTAAGGGAAGTTGGACTGTAAAAAACCTGACTGCACTTTGAACACACTCTGCATTTCATGGCAAAAAGTAATACACAAATGTTCTTGTTAGTAAAATTCAACTTTCTCAGGCTGCAGTTTGGCAATCAGAGTGTTTGAGGGATTTGTTTTTCCAGTCCTCACTCAGACTTATGGGACTTACTGAAGACTGACCAATAACTCCTGGAGGATAGCACAATTCACATATTATATATATCTACATATATAGATACATATATATACAGTGGCAGAAGAAGAAAACCTCCAAAAGAAAAAGTAGACAAAACAGGAAGTGTTCAGAAAAAAACAAGATATTTTATACAAATTTAATAATTAAAAAAAATATATATTTTTGATGGGAAATGGAGCTTGTAATCCAAAATAGCAATGTCAAAATTCAGCCTCGCATGAGATATCCGTGCTCCATACATTTGATCAAATGTAGACTTGAACCCAAAACTGTCCTTAAAATTATAGATGTGTGTTTAGTGGTAAAATGACTTTTTATTGACAATGTGTGTCATATCCATTTACATTCTGGCCAGCCCTCCAGTATTGAGAACCATATGGCTGTTGTTTTAAACAGGCTGAACTCTTTTCAAAACCCATTATAGAGAGTGTGCTAAACACCAGCTTTCTGAAATGAACAGAGAGTTTGTTTAGCCTCATCTACATCCAAAGTTCCATGTGTGTAGTGAATTCATGGCTCCAAGGGAAACAGCAAATGTTGTCAGGCCACAAAAGGCATATTTAATACACTAAGAACATAGAGAGTTCAGATTTAAATTAAAAGTTTTGATTGTGTACCTGTCTATTAAAAATGCCTGAAACAGAGTTAGGATGGTGGTGTGATCCCAACCTACATGACTTGAAAGGAATACACATCCCAGTGGTTTGTAAAATGCTTACAGAGATGTGAACTTCATTATGGCTTCTGCCTGCACTGTCCTATTCAATAGCAATAATAATTACTGTTGTTATTTGTTAGAATAAAACACACATAGATAACATTCCTGATATCCAAAGTGTCTCTTCAAAAGACAAGACTTTTCTCAGATGACATTCTCCCTGTCCCATACATCCTTTCTGTGCTGAATCACACAACTTCCCAGGATACCTGCCTGGGACTATCGCAAGTTGTAGGCCTCCCTGGTCATTCATTAGTACATTTCTACTATCACGTATTCCTATCCCATTCCTGAAAAACTAATCCAATGTTATTATAACTGTCTGGAATAATCTTTAAAATGGTCACTAAATACTTTCTCTGATAGAAATCTGGTATTTTGGGTATTCTATTAAATCCTTAGTTCAAAGATAGGACTGACTTACTGGAGTCCCGTTGATTTCAATAAGATTGTTTTGCATAGGGTGAGTGCAGAATTTGGCCACTATTCATTATTACACCACATAAATAGTGAGGTGATTATTTCCAAACTCTCACTCAGCATGTGGCCAGGTGATTCAGCTATTTTATTTAATTACCTACATCCTTCTGCAGTTACAAATTGTTGGCCCCAAATCATGACCACAGAAGGAAACAAGCAGTGTAACCACAAAGATAGAAAATCATGTTTTACGAGGCTCCCGAAGAATTAGAAACTCAAGTTTGCTGTCTCCAAACAGTCACAGGGGTAAAGAAGAAAATAAACTCATGCAAACCAGGGAACAATGCATCTTGGGGAAGCCCCAACTTCTTGCACCTTATTACTTTGTGCAATATATTAATGTTAACCTGACACAGCACATAACTGGAGAACTCAAGTTAAAGAAATGAAATCAGCTGTCTGACTTCTTTAAGATAAATGATGTTATTACAGCATAATTGTATAACCTCATACAGCTTACAGCAGCAAAAGGATGTGTATTTCACATGCCCTACTATAATTACATTCCCATTATAATTTTGCAGTTAGTTGCTATGAGCTCTGGTCATGAAAACATGCCAATTTTGTATGGGATTGAAGTCTGCCTAATTTTAGCAAATTGAGAGCTGCACAAAAGAAAAGAGATAAATACTATGTTGTTATTTTTCATTAGAGAATTGCTATATTAAGAGGCTGTGATCCAGCTGTGTTTGTTTAAATAAAAGTGTGATTTGAATACCTCCTACAGCTATGTTCCTGCCAATGAATAAAAGATAAAATGCGGCTCTCGTTGGATGTTAGTCTCCGAGTTCTAGCTGACTCAGAGATTTATTGTTTAACATAAGGAAGTGAAAAGCATGTAGAGCAGACCACACACAGGGCTCTTTTGTGTATTGTTTCAAGCCATACCACTAATAGATTTGTTCCACCAAGGCTTGCAGCAATTCAGCTGTGCTAAAATGCTCCACTTAACTGTGAAAAAAATAATAATAAAATAGTAATTATGTCTCGATGGCAAATGCAGCTTAGACCAACACCACAAGTAGTGTAAACAGGAACTAATACCATTCAAAGCTGTATGTTATCATCATTATGATAATGAAATTAAGCTTTTATTTCCAAAAAACAAGCCCCTTAACATACTACTCAGTGTCTGTATAAACACACTGACTTCCTCTCACAGCCTGATATGACTCTGTAGTTGCTGAGCAAATATCCTTCCAACAGTACATACAAATAAATCTACACATAAATACATATACAAAATGTACAATGCACCCCAGCAGCCTGAAACTTATCACAGACAACTTACAACTCCTTGTGCGTTGGAAAAGCCTTTTACAATGCAAATAAAAAGATGCATATAAATACTCCTTGCTTTGTAGCTGCTTGTTTTGTAGTTTCCTTCATGGTAATCTTAGATGGAGGCACATCATTCTCCGGGAGCTGATGTGTTTGAATGGATTTCATTATGGGCAAGTGCAGGAGTGAGTGGCTGTGTGCCAGTCCGAGCTGACTACCGAAGGGCTTAGGTTGTCAAAGGACTGACTTGGGCTGTCGGAGTTCATTTAAATAACACAAGCATCTCCAGTTTGGGGGAAAGGAAAAAAAAGTAGAAAAAAAGGAAGAAAGGAAAGGAAAATGGAACTTTCTCTGCTATGGTGTTTACATTGGATTTACAACTATAATGGATTGAGAATGTATATTAAATATGTACAGTTTTGTTCAGTGATAAATAACTGTATTCCACACTGGAATAATCTGAAGGAGTTGGAATCTTCCCTGAATAAAACAGGCCAGAGTGCACAGTAGCCATAGCCAAAACGACCACGTGTGGTCAGCTTGAGACTTGAACTATGCGTTTGGAGAAAAAGCTTGTCTAACCAGGCAAGCTTCATCTTGCATTTTATATGATAAAATGGAGCTCTGTGCCCAAAATTTTCTTACACTAGAGTAGGTGGAAAGCAAGGAGAAATACCAGAAATCTGAGTCTACTCGCTGTTCTTTGGGCAAACAGCAAAGTCAGAAACTCTTGGTGCAGGGCAGGCAAATGCTCCATCCTCCTCTTCTCGCTGCACCGAAGATGTAGAGGATGATCCACAACTCAGCCCTGAGCTGGAGCCACCCAGGCCCTGGGGCAGAGCTGTCACTGCCCTTTGCTCCAGCCTGTGCCGAAGGAACCTTCTGGAGCCTACGATGCATTGAAGCTGCAATATGTGTGTTTTGAAGATACAATCTCAGCTCATTCTACAGGACTTTATGCTTCAGACTCTCAAGAATCTTAATAACAATATCCTGTCTGCTTTTTATGTAGCACCTGTCAACCCGGAGGGACCAAAAACACTTCAAAAACTCTGTGTGGTTGTTGCTGTTAAAAAACCCAGGAATCACTTCTTGAGTTGCCTGCAGGAGGCTGAAATGTAGGATATTTAGCATTAAAGAAGAGCAAATAATTAGCTATGAATAATTTATCCCCTCAAATCAGCTTCTTTTTGACTTTATTGAACATCTGCAAATAGGTCTCAGCCTCTCTTTTAATTTTGACAGTTTTAGTTCACTTTTTCTTTTTTACATTACTACATACTTTTATGAACCACCATCTACCTAAAAACACTCATAAGAATAGAGCAAAGAAGGGCAAAATTTAAATTACCTGATTATAAACATGACAGGAGCCACTAATATGTAACAAGGAGAGAGAAATTTTTTAAATAAAATTACAAACAAAAGAAATGTTAAGTAAAAGGTTGGAAGGAGATGAGGAAAAAGGGAAGAAGGTGAATTGTCTAAGACACAGCTGGACAGAGACATTTTATGGAGATGTTTTACTGCAATAGTATTTTGGGGCTGTAGGCTGAAGGGAAGAGAAGCTCTGTGAGAAACTGGAATAAATGTGGTTGTTTGGATATTCCAACATCCCAAGGGAAGCTCTAATCATCAGGATGAAAGGAAGGGAAGGTAGGAGTAAAATTTCGGGAGGGAGACATCAAACCTGTAGCATGACAGAAGCCATTTCTGAAGCTATGATTAATTCTCAGCTTAAAATGGATTAATTTAGACATTCCTCCTCCTGCTCAGAACTTTTCTATCAACACACTTTGTTTATTTGAAATAGTTGAAAAGTTTCCTGGAAATCTGTTACAGTTGGAGGTTGATGACAAAATATTTAGTTTCACATGTTTTCAATCAGACAGTGTCCACGGGATGGGATGAGTTGGGATGCCCTGACCATGTGATACTGATGGTTTCCTAAGCAGGAGGAGGGAAATCATACCTTGCTATGTGAGTGCTTCCTGCTACATATGAGTAGTGCTGGAATGAAATTCTACCTATATATATAGGTATATAAAGGTATATCTAGATATATAAGTGTATATATATTATGCAAGATAAGTGCAGTGAAGAATCTGTTGGATGGCTTTTTGAAATTGGCATATGTAAGGTTTTGTCTCAGGATAAAATTCAGGAGAATTCCTCAAAACAAGGTGAAGCAGATATAAGATGACAACTTCAATAAATGCTCTAAGGAGAGAAGTAGAAGAAAGAATTGCTCTTGACTTCTCTGACTTTCTAACAAAAGCCTTCCATCACCTTCCTGGGAATTGCTTGTGATGGAGGACTGTCCTGGGGTACAAAAGATTTGCTTCTTAGATTTGCTATTCCTGGCTGTTTAACATTATTGGTTTTACTCTTTGCTGCTTTTCTAGGGATCTGCTACCAGCACAGTAATGCTGACATTTCATTATTTTCTAGGCTTTACTATTTCAACCCTTCACCTTTTCCCCTCTTTTTACTGCTGGCAAGGTTTACTTGCAGTTGCAAAAATACCAAGGAACTGATTTTCTAGCTGTGACTGAACTTAAATAAACTGAAAGAAGCAGAACTATTGTAGGATTAAAGCAGTTCAACAGTTTACAATGTGAAATGATTTAAGTTTTGACACTTATTTCCTCAGCTATCTTTCCTTATAGGAATATACCACAAATAACAGCTCAGCGTGGTAGTGCTGACAGCACTGCTATTGCCTGTGGAAGGTTCTAGCACCCTTTGCAGGGATCCCATGAGCTGAGCAGCATCTGCCAGGCACAGCCTAAGTGCTTCCTTACACAGGAAGGAGATAGCTGGCAAACGGCAATGGGAGCTGCAGGGAAAAGCTTCGTCCCGCAGTGCTTCTGAGCCCGTGGAGCTGTGGGAACCACAGCACAGATGCTGGAGCCAGGACAGGCCACAGACGACCCTTTCATGTGATACAAAATGCATCCCAAAGACCACAAGCAAGCTCAGGGTCTTTGCTGCAGGAGAGTGGAGAGTTCTCTGCCATTGATCAGGAGCAGGAGGGTCTCCAGATTTCAGGAGCTGAGCGTATGCAGCCAAACCCACCAGCCAGTCCAAGCAACTGAGGTCATAGAATCATAGCATAATTAAGGCTGGAAAAAACCTCCAAGAACATCAAGTCCAACCTTTGATTGAGTAACACCCACTAAAACATATCATGAAGTGACACCTCTACTCATATTTTTAACACTTCCAGGGATGGTGACTCCACTTCCCTGAGGAAACCTGAGGAGCCTGTTTGAATGCTTGACCTTTCTTCAGTGAAGAAATTTTTCCTAATATCCAACAGAAACCTCCCCTGGAGCAACCTGAGGCCATTTCATCTTGTCCTGTTTCTTCTGCCCTGGGAGCAGAGCCTGACACACACTTGGCTCCACTCTCCCATCAAGGAGTTGTAGAGAGAGAGAAAGTCTCCCCTGAGCCTCCTTTTCTCCATTTGGACTTATGTTCCAAATCCTTCACTGTGTGTTGCCCTACTCTGGACACAGTCCAGCACAGGATACACCACTGAAAACAGGAAAACATCTTTAGATACTACACTTATAGCTACATCTAATCTACTACATACTATCTGTTCTATCTAGCCGGTTCCTATCCTTTCAGAGGAAAGTAGAAGCCTTAAAGCATGGAATTAGTTAAACACCACACAAATACAACAAAACTCATGTTCACTGATCAAATCTCTTTTCACCACCCTGTTGCAAATAACAAATCAACAAATCAAACCAGTCCAAGCTACATGATCAGAAACAGTGGTTTCCAGATTGCCATTATCCTGTTTTACGATCTCTTTCATTAATTCATTAAAGTTGATCTTGAAACTCTATGCTTTTGGTGAGGCCATTCCAGAGCTTCTGGCAGCTACAAACTCTCCTCTAATTCCTGGTCTAAAAATATTGAGGACAATATATATTCATTTGATATTGTACCAGACTCATGTTACCTCTCTTTAGGCGGTTAAATAAAACATTCTGATGCTTCGACAAGTGTTAGGAAGTTCTCCTCTGTTACAGCTCCTTCCCAGAAGCATTTGTGATAATACAGGAGAATGAGACTCCATTGTGCTGAGTGCTGCAGAAATGCATAAAAAGAAACAATTCCTGCCAATCAGAATAGAAATGGTACATAGAATATGGGGAGATAAGGGAGTAATATAATGATGAATACATTCTTTATGTACTTTTAAAATATGGATATTATTAATCTTTCCTCCCTCTCCAGGTCTCTTTCACTGACTGATTTTATTTTGGTTTTATCATAGAGGTGAAACTTAAGAACCAAAAGGAGACAGTGGCACTCAGTGTGCTGTGCCTAATATGGCTATATATATAATACAAAAACAAATCTGAAAAAATTATATATAAAACAGAGCTGTTCATAGGAGATACTGCTTCCAGAGCAGCTTGTCCAGGTGCAGGAGTGGATGGATACTGCAGCAAAAGACGTAAGAACATAGCATAGATGAAGGTGAGGAAGCATCCAAAAGACTAAGAAAACAGTAAGGATGATGAGGTAAAACAGGATGAGTAATTAGAAGACTTTGTCAGAGAGATAGGCAAGAAAAATCATCTTTACTGGTGTCATTTATTTGGACCAGCTGAGGGAGCTGGAGTTCTCTAGGCTGGAGAAATGGAGGCTCAGGGGGACCTTCTCTCTCTCTACAACTCCCTGACAGGAGGGTGGAGCCAGTTGGGGATCGGGCTCTGCTCCCAGAAAGCAAGGGTCAGGACAAATAAGGGGAAACAGCCTCAAGTTGCTCCAGGGAAGGTTTAGGTCAGATATCAGGGAAGATTTCTTCCCTTTCTTCAACTGAAAGGGTTGTTCAGCCCTGGCAAGGGGTTTTCCCACCCAAATGACTGTGGTTCTATGACCAAATTAATTCCTTGTTTGCTGAGCCAAAGACTGGAATGCATCAAACCTGACCATCACAGGCTGCAGACTTGAGCACCACGGGAAGAGTGGTGCAGACAAAGATCATAAAGAACAAGCAGTGTGAAAGAAATGTTAAGGATATGTTAGGAGTTAA
Organism: Pachyramphus minor; assembly: GCA_013397135.1. Classification (NCBI taxonomy): domain Eukaryota; kingdom Metazoa; phylum Chordata; class Aves; order Passeriformes; family Tyrannidae; genus Pachyramphus; species Pachyramphus minor. The sequence goes on along the minus strand of VYXB01007985.1, from coordinate 962,339 downwards.
CTTCTGTCTATAAAGCATTTTAGTTACAGCAAAACAGCCAGGATGGTGGATGGTCAAAAATAGTTCAAAAGAGAAGGTCAGAGGATAGTGGGTGTAAAGACAGCAGGTGAATGTGCTGAATGGGTAGGTGAAAAATTGGGCAAAGGGTATGAAGAGAAGTGGAGCCAGTTCAAAAGGGGAAACAGCCTCAAGTTGCTCCAGGGAGGGAGGAAAGCACAAATAAAAGACCCCTGAGGCACCCTCACTTGGAGGGTGAAAGAGAGAGCAAAACAAGCAGATGAAAAATAAATGAAACTTAGATTTAATGAATAAAAGAAAGAAATCCTGAATTTTTCCTCTTAGAAAAGAAATGCTAGCCCACGTGTCTTGCCCAAATTTCCACTCTCCAAAATTTAATTTTTCATGTGGATAAAGATGTTTCCCTCATATTGTTTTTTTCTATTTGCTTTCATAACATTACCTGGTATCTTTTACGTAAGGTATGAATGTTTTTCAAAAATGCCTACTGTACTATATACATCAGTTGATTAAATGCTTGAGTGTTAGGGATGAGAGATACTACTCAACAAAGATCTATTATTAATGTTCTTGGACCATTGATGCAGAACGCAACAGTCACTTTCATTGCAAGGTTTTATCTCTCCTCTCCTTCCACAGAAATGGTAAAGTTTCTCAGGCAAGAGCCACAAAGCAGGTTCAAGAGGGAGCCTGGCTACAAGTACGTATGGATTTTGGATACAGTTTTGTTATGCCTTACTTCAACAGAATATTCAAGGCAACAAAGAGAAAGGAAATGTGAAACCATCCAGAGCACTGGCTGAGCTGGAGCGCCAGGGGGGGAAGAAAGCACAGAGAGACAGAGAATGCCTGAAATGTCTGCAAAATGTAACTCAATTATCAGAGATCAGCCATAACAAGGAAAAAAAATCACATAAGGCTCTAAGAGCTATAAGTATCAAATAGTTACGTTTACTGCATTTATAAACAGATATCTTTTGGCAGGAGACTCAAAGAGGCCTCCACAAGGCACGAGAATCTGGGCTTGAATCCATTCACTCTGTGAATTAATTGACTTGGTTTGAACTCTACTGTTTTCAGTTGGAGAATTCACTGTGAACATGTTGTACATATCTCAGATATCAAATAGCAAATGTACTGAAGCCAGATACTGAACTGGAGCCAGAAATTTTTCATTAATCAGTATTGTATGCTTTCTGTGAATAGGAAATAGAACAACAACAAAAAGCAGACAAGAATGGGGAAAATATTTTTCTCTCTCTCCCTGTTTCTACACCCCCACATATGCTATTATTATTACTCAGTATTTACATTGCAGTCACACCCAGTGGTTCCAACTGAGCAGGAGCCCCACAGTGCTAGGTACTGTACAAAATAAATACACTTTAAGAGACAGTGGTTTCTCTCAAGAGCTTAAAGTCTGAACAGATGAGGCAGATCACAGAGAGGTACAGAAAGGTAGGTATACCTCTGAGGTGGCCAGAGGTCAGACAGTGGGTCTGTTGAAAAGCTGAGAAACTTTTTCTAGGGGGGAATCCTGAAATAATTGTCAAAACCTGTAAGTTTTAGCAGAGAAAACAGTTCATCCCACACTGCCAGTGACCCTTATCCACTAGACTCCAGCAGCTCCCCAGTGCTGCAGATCAAAATTCACTTCCAGGCAGAAAGGGTAACTGAAAATCACAATAACGCATTATAATATCACACTCACATGCTTTTGTGAAAGGGCAGATTTAGTAGGGAACTGAGAGTACAGTAGCCCTCACCACCATCTGACAGGAAAGAGGCTGCCCCCCCTCTTGTGCTCCTTTAATTAATGCATTAATTTGCTCAAGATTTACACCATCCAAGAGGTCAGACCCAATATCTTCTCAACCCAGGGAAAGATTGTAGGTTAGATTTCCATTTCTTTGCAATTCTTCTTGGCAAGGCACAAATAGAGCAGAACCACCCCACAACTGGCAGCCATCATAAACAAAAGCCACCCCTTGTTTTCAGGAGCCAGGCAGAATCCATACATTTTACAAAGCACTTTTTTTTGCTCAGCAAACACAGTGGTTCCTCATCTCTGCTGTGCCCAGCTGAGATGGTGACTGAGCCTGCATTGTGTTCTCTCATCTCCCACATTACCTGCCCTGAATAAAGCTTCATCACTGTGTGTTTAGATTGTGACTTGCCATGGCCAAAATCATTTATTTGGAAGAAAACCTGCAGGAATATAGTCTAAACACATGAAGGTCCTGCTGGAATTTGATGGTGGCTTCTCTGTCTTGCCTCAGCTCTATAAGCTATCTATTTGCAAGCCAAATATATACATAAAAGGGAACGCACATTACCCTGTTGCTGGAGGGAAGGATATTTCTACTTATACAAATGAGCAGGGGGAAATGGAGACAGAGAGAAGAAGACCATAACCAGGAAAATAAATGAGCAGATGGAGAAAACAACAAATGAGGAAATAACACCAGGCAGAGTCATGGCTGTGATTCCAGACGGCCCACCTGCAAATGTTTTATTGGGGGGCATGCACAAGAAGAAGAATATTTCCATTGGCCATCTCAGTGTTTGCCTCCCATTACTGGCACATCCTACTTGCCCTAAATCCTGATGAATGCTGGAAAGAACACAGAAGCAAACAAAAAATAATAACAGAAAGTGTTTATTAATGTCTCTGTAACTTACAAGGCTGCTGGCAGCAAACTGGGGAATCCTCTCGGGGAACCCACTGTCCCAAAGCTCTCCCCACTTCATTCCCTCTCTATTTGACCCCAAGCATCCCATTGTCCTCAACTCCAGCTATTTTGGAAATCAGAAAAAAACTCACAAAATAATTTGAACCCCTGAACTGCTGACCTTTGAAATTACATTCATACTTTAAAGGCCCAATCCAGATCAGCCTGATGTGAACAGGAAGACGCAGACTGTATATATAGTCCACAAACTGGAGCCATACATGTAAATTCCATACATGTTTATCTAGTTAACTCCCATTATTGTCCTTGATTAGATAATGCATGGTAAAATACAACTGCTTTGTCTTCAGCAGGATTTTAACATAGACTGGCTTAAAAATTACGTATTTTTCCTTTGAGTACATATGTAACATTTGAGCAATTGTTTAGAGAGAACTCTCTATCCTGTTCCGCAGAGCTCCTTGCCTGAGATTTGCTAAAGACAGGTGGTCCTACGTCATCTGGTCTGGAAGCACTGTTTGCTTTTGACCCATGAATTTTTTCTGGCTTACATAGAGTGCTCAGATCAGTTCCAGCCTGATCATGTTCACTCTAACTTCCTGAGCAAGAAAATGTACATCAGCTCCTACTCCTCCTGCCCAGTAGCCCTTACAGATTTAGGAAGGTAGACAAACATCAAGGAAACACAAAAAGAAAACATGAGGACTTTCCTTCCCACCCTGGACCTGTATTTGCATAATTAATTGGAACAGGAAGGAAGGAAACCACCATTTCTCCAAATTTTCAAAGCAGAATCCCTAAATCTCTCCCACAGTTAAAATTCACACTTGCTCCATATTTAAGAAGGCCCTGTTTTTGAGCAATGATGAAAATTTCGGACAAAGGAAAATCCAGCTTTATATAAGGGAAAAATCTTTGTTACTTTGAGGATAGATTTCTATTTCATTACTCTTTTTTTACTGTTTTGGGTTTTTTTTCAAATGGCCCCCAAAATTACTAAGCTTCCTCAGGCAAGAGGAGTACAACTCACTAAGAATTGACCTCCAAAACCAGTAAGAGACTCTGACAGAGCTATCCATGCTCATAAAGTATGCAAACTGTATTCTTCCTTTCAGCAGCAATTTAGTCTGTTCCAGAATAAATATATTTGCTTGCAGCCAAGTCTGAAGAAAGTACAGTCAATAGACAGATGTGTTATATGTTTGGGTAAGAGAGTCCATTTCCTTTCCTTGTCACCTCCCATTTCTGGTAGTTCTAAACTTTAAATAAAGTATGACTAAAATCCCTTATTTGGTATAGGTGATTGCCAGCTGTTGAATCCAAAGCAGCTTAATTTAATCTAGAAGACCACTGTCTGGTTCAAATAAAATATGAATATTTATCATTACTAAAGACATGAATTATTTACATTATTTATATTAGACAGAAAAAGAGTTGCAAGCATCTTTAAAAGGAGAGATAGTTATATTGCTGACTGTAAAAAGACAGAAATATAAAAATGTTCTCAAATATTTTATTTATAGATTGAACATATACAGTTTGCATGACAATCTAGTCTTGGGAATATATATACACACGCAGACATATATATGTATGTATACGTATGTATATATTAAGAGGCCAAGAACTGAGAGAAAGGCAATGTTGCTGATCCCAAGGGGATCAAAATGCTGTAGGATGAAAGCCAGGTGAAGTATGAAACAGGTAGATGACAACAAGCAGGAAACTGGGACTGGGAAAGAGTCTACGGTGTAAGTGTCCATAAGAAATAGAAGGTAGTGGTAAAAAAGGGAGAATTTAATAGGACATTTAGGGAGAAGTCATAGACCCTGGAAAGGAATGAAGAGTAATTCACTGAAGTACAGTCAAATTAAAAACAGGGAAGAAATATGAAGCTGCAAAACTTGTTATAGGTGGTGATCCTGAGAAAGGGGAGCCTTTCCATTTGGTTTCTGTAGCAGACAGACAACTGCTAATAACAGCCTGTCTAGAATTTGAAGGGAGGAGCAGGGGTTGCAGGAATGAAGGCACCCAAGGATTCAGCCTGAATGAGAATGGCTGGAGCGCCGGCTGCAGTCACAGCTTGGTGCTAACCAGTGCTCCTAATAAAGAATACATTTAGTTTTGGAAATGTGGAGCCTTCCTGTGTGATTATGCAGCAAACTCTATGTACAGAAGTGTCTGGGGTCAGCTGTGTGGCACTTGTAGCACGAAGTGATGCCATGGGAAAACAGAGCAGCAGGGTAGAAACAGAGCAATAGGCAGCGCTCCGATGGCTGAGAAAGCTGGATATGCTTTGAACAAGGGGAAGATAGGGATTTGCCTGCATGTTCACCCATTTTTTTTTTTACATTTGGAGAGTATTTTGCTGCAGAGAACTGCCTCAGCTAACAGCTAGACATGTACAATGCAGATGAATCATTTTTCTACATATCCTTGTGAGTTTGCCCTCAGAGGGCACCTTTGGCTGCGGATGCAATACAAATGTCCTCCAAGAGTTCATGAGTTTTAAGAGGTGTGAACAGAGACAGCACTGGACATACTGGCTTGACTGTAAAGATCTGCACTTGACTCAAACCAAAGAGAATGGGATTTTGCTTTGGAATCTTTTGTTTTTTCCCAGAAAAAAAATCTAATTTCATAGAACCATAGAATCATAGAATGGTTTGTGTTGGAAGAGACCTTAAAGATCAACTAGTTCTACTGGGGATCAAAGTGTTAACATTAAACAAAGGACCACGGGGAAACTGAGGCAGAAGTTTTATTGTTAGGTCAACATGAAGGACAGCTGCTGCTAAATAATGCAGCAAACATCCAGGATTTTTTAAAAATCTTAGGAAAGTCCAGTCACTAACTCAATAGTTAGAAAAAATGTTTGTGAATAGAACATTCTTTAAAAGCCTGTTACAGAGTACCCTGTGTTTGTTTTAGGACTGTCTATACTTATTTTGACCTAGGGTTGATCTGAATTTTGAAAACAAAAGTCATTTTTGAGTAATTCCATGCTAGGCAAGCCACAGTCCCATACATAGTTCACATTATCTTATCATGTAAAATAACATTGTTGTATGATCACGCTAGATGCTGGACAAACCGTGTGCTGATAGTCCCTGCTCAGGGGTAGGACCAGCACAGGACTGGGATTGCCTTGCTGAAACAACCCCAATATCCTGATTTAACTCTTTCTGCACTTCCTCATGATGATCAGTAGTCTGGTGTTCCTCCCTCAAAACATTCTGCCCACAGAAGAAGCGCTATGCACATTCCTGGCCTACCAAGGTGTATGAGAGGGTTGGGAGGGAAGATGGAGATGTTCCCCCTCCCTGCCCTGAATCTATGAGATGCTGAGAACAGCTCCAGATAATCCACATTTTCCTTCTCTTAGCCATTGCATGACCTCTTCAGTGAAAACATACAACACATTATGTAGCTGCTATTAGTAACAGAACTGTAGTTCACAAAACTAAAAAGGTCAGATTAATATTAATTATCTTATAGGTATCAAGTTATATGCCATATATATTTCTGCTAAAGGTCAATATGGCCTTCCCTCATTTTATATCCATCTGCTTCATTAGGTAAGGGAATGCAAGCTAGATATAATGGATTCTTTAGTAGTTTTAATCAACAATTTCATCAAAAGCACATTTTTCACCTGTGCCAACAACATAATGGAAAACTAGATCAATACATTAATTATACCAACTGCTTTCTAAACTCTATTTTTATATTACTTATGGTAAGAGTTGTAGAAATTAGGAAGAAAAAAACCTGTACAACTAAAAGATACTGCCTTTCGGATTCAGGCAAATGGTCCCAAAAATATGTTTGCCTATTTTTATTTTCCAAAGACTTTCATTGTTGTTCCACATAAAAGACCAGAAATTATGAAGCCTTTAACTGTAATGCCCATACAGTGGCAAATAAGCAGCAGAACTGGTTTTGGTAGCACATTACACAGAGCAGGATGAAGCAACAGCAAATTGCTACATGGTAGAAATGGCAATTGCAATATTACTCTAGCGAAAATCCAAAATATTTACTTTGTGGGACCTCCTCCTCAGACTACTATGGTGAGGATAAATGTCCTTGTCAATTCCATCCAGCCAAGGTTCTGTGATCACCACAGGAAGAGAGGTTAAGCCTCTGTCAGAGGTCTCTGTTAGAGCTGTAAGGAAGCACCTCTAGAGCCAGGATATTTTTTGTTAGAAAGACTGTTTCCATTCTGAAAGGCTTTTCTTCCAGGATGCTGAGTTCTTATAAGCATAGAAAATGGAAAAAAGCTACAAATTAGCTGAAATTTCTCTGCAGACCTTAGCAGGGTTTGAACAACTTTGGTCACCAGGGAAAGTGGGAGCTGCAGTTCTCCCCAGTTTGCCAGCCTCATTAACTCCCCATATCACACTGTCTACACCCACAGTTCCTAGTATGTTGGGTATGTGCTTCTGTACAACAGGGCACTGTGCAGAGAGAGCCACAAGCAAGCACCAGCTTGGGCCAGTAAGTCTCTCCACATTACTTACACAACACAGATCCACAAACAACTGCCTTGGGGATAGACTTTATTAATTTGTATGAAAACCTGCAGAAATGTAGCTGTACAAATTCAGATACAGTTCACAGAGAGGAAGGAGTGTCATTCACTTCTTGCCTCAGAGGCTCCGGTTCCAGAGTGAATCTGCACTAAGTCAGGTGTAACATCTCTTGGTCTGCAATCTAAATCAGTTTCACACACGTACGAGTACCTACTCTGTGTTGTGTTCCAGTTTCCTTACCCCAGAAGGCTGCTTATTTTCCAGCTCTGGACCACATTGAGAAGACTGAAGTCAGTGAGGGATCAATTCAGCTAAAAATTAACAAGATAATCTAAGTTAGCAACTCTTCCATACCAAGGTCTATTCAGCTGCTGTTCCCATTTCTTCTCTTCATTCTCCCAAAACCAACACATCCTTAACAGTTATTTCTTAATTTGTTCCCATATTTTAGTTACCTGATAAAAAGTAGAACTGAGTTCTACATTATTTTCTTCTCCTTGAAGGGCTCACTGGTTAATTCCCAAAGACATCTTGCTTCCAGGCATTCCCTGAATATTTCTGATCTAGAAGTCTACACCATTTGGGGAGCTTTAATTTCATAGAGTAGTATCACATGATCGTGATCCTCTGACAGGTCAAATCTGAAAACATCTGGGGCCATATTCTTTGCTGGTTGTGGGGAAAGGGGAGAATTCTAATCTTCCGACTGTGAAGTGAAGGGAGACCACTGCAAGCATTAAACAAATAATTGTGTGAGCAGTGGAATGTATTAAATCTGGTGTCTTATGAACTTAAGGTGCATAAAAGCATGACCTTGGACTGAAGCTTTTACGTATAGCCCTGTTATTTACTGCAGCTCTCACCTCCATAGATTCTCTGGAGTCTCATAATGTGTAAGTTCATGCTGCACTTTTCCCTCAGCTGTGCAACATCAACATTTTTTTTTCATCTGTCTGGCTCCTTATTTTTGGAAATTTGTTAGAACCCAGTTACCCTGAAACTTCTGTCGTTTCATCACACTTGGTTGGAAAAGGCCACTAGATTCAAAAATTATTAGGGGGTACACAAGGACAGATACATGCACAGAGACAGCCTGATCACAGATGCCTTGTTTCCATAGGAAACCAAACTAAAAATAGACAGTTTCCTAAGTGTTAAAGATGGAATTTTTATTTGTTTTTGCAGTTGGGAACCAAACAGACCCACTATTCACATGGCTGTAGCACATGAGAAATATGAAAGAAAAGCCATCTTCAGTTTTCTGATAGATTTCCTCAAGTGGAATACAGTGACCAAAGACACAAGAGCCAAGTGTCCAAAGTCTGCAATCTGCTGGGCTGGATGACAGGTTGTTTATGTGACAGTATATATGAGCTTTTTTTTCTTTTAAAATCTTTGAAATCATTTGTTGTTTGCTAGAACTGAAACACATGATGGTATCAAGTCTGTATAAACGTCATTGTTTTGAATGATCGGGGCAAAAGTAAGGTCTCTGTTTGGTTTTTCATTCACCAAAAAATGATA
>VYXB01007985.1:874850-953545 GCA_013397135.1 Pachyramphus minor | reverse complement strand
TGCATTTCCCTTCTCCCCCCCCCCCCCCCCCCAACCCGTTGCTAAGTATCAACCTTAATGTGGCATAAAGCACAAATGATAGCTGGGCATACCACAAGTGAAAAAGCACAACTTTCTTTTATAATCAAAATAATATGGTCATTATAACCTGCATATGAGCTGTGCAGGGCAATCTTTGGCTGCATCCTCATAGAAGCTGACATCTCACATATGGATTTCTTTGATGTATTCGAGGTGTTCGAGCTCAATCACTTGGGGATATTACATAAAGTTGTCTATAGAAGTGAGGTGAGGCTCTCGAGCGATGGATAGGAGAGATGGAGAGAGTGACTGACAACTCAGGCTATCTGTGTATCATCCAGCTAAACACATAGGGATCTTAGGACCACAAGAACTGTATAAATACAGATAATCTGAAAACACCAAGGAGTCTCAAAACAGAAGGCTATTTTTAAGGTGTAGTAATAACATGGAAAGAACTTCCATGACAACTTATATGGCAATACGTGAGACTGCTGCATGAAATCAACCTTTTAAACCCACTTGTCATGGGACTGAAGCTGCAGGTGGTACAGGCTGATGATACCTATTTTTACCACCACACCTCAAGTGAGATCTGAATGGCTTGCTCAGAGACAGAGCATGCCCATACAGCTGTACAGAGATATGGGTGCCTTAGCCATCACAAGCAAACAGTGGATGCAACTGGAAATTGTCCAGAAAGTGGTATCATGGCATTCATTTATATAGCTTAATGCAACAATAGACAGCAGTGTAACATGCTGGGAAGTCTGTGCCTCAAACCTCCGTACAACTCAGCTGCTGCTGGGCCTCGGCTTAGACTTTACTGTGACCACTTTATACTTCCTACATCAGAATCATTGAGGTTAGAAAAGCAGTCTCAGGTCATTGAGTCCAAATGTTCTCTCAGCACTACCCAGTCCACCACTAACCTGTGCCCCCAAATGCCACATCCACACATCTCTCCAGGGATAGGACTTCACCACCATCCTGGGCAGCCTATGCTAGAACTTCAGAACCCTTTTGGTAAAGAAATTCTCCTAATATCCCATTTCAACCTCACTTGGTGAAACTTGAGGCTCCTTCCTCTTGTCTGGTCCCTTGTTCATGGGGAGCAGAGCCCAATGCCCAAACCTGGCTCCACTCTCCTCTCAGGGAGGTGTAGAGAGCAAGGCCCTCCTCAGACAGTGCACAGACTGAAGTGGGATGGGTTACAGCAAGGGAAGGCATGGTTTCACGAGGCTCCTCGTCTTTCTGCCATGGCTCTGCTTTAGGGGACAGAATCATGTCCTGAATAAAGAAAGTGGGAACATGGAGTACGGGCAAGACCCTAGTCAAGAGGTGAGCCAGCAGCTGAGGAGGGTGTCTATGCTTACCGGTGAGGCATGAGGGAGGGAGACGAGTGCCTGAGGGAGCAGGGCTGAGGCAGCTGCCATGATGGCGGTCTGAGGGGAAGCATCGGCCCCTGACCATAAACGAGTTAAAAGTCATGTCTGAAAACTTTTTCCACACCGCAGCTTGGAGGCTGGGTAGAGAAAAGGTTAGGAAGTGCTAGCTTAAATCCAGGATGGAGTTTTTCAAGGATAGGTTGTTACACACAGATTGATGCCACACTGTTGTCAATATGCCAGGGGTAGTTTTAGCTGTCAGCTCTGTCAGAGTCTGCCAACCAACTTTAACTTGTTTTCTGACTTTTCCAAATGTTTTCCAAGTTTTCGCTTGCTGTGCTGAGGATAAATTGTCCCTCAGTTTCTGTAAAACCACATTTGTTTACTTGTTTCCTTTTCATCTCCATTTCTTTCTGTGGTTTTCCCTTTTTAGGGAAAAAAAAAAAGCACAAAGCTTGCACCTTTGCCCAACCATAATATAAACACGGTTCACCGAAACTGTCTCATAAACCATAAGGTTTTGCTCATCCTCTCTTTTGCAATACACACTTGCCTCCCTCTTGAGCTGGATGTGCTCCACCATGGCCCAAGGTAAGGGACTGGGCAGCACATCCTGGAATAAACTCAGGAATAAACTGCTACAGCAGCTCTTTTCTACATTTTCCTACAGGTGAAGATTTCTTTCTTCTGGAATGAAAAATTTCAAGGAAAAATCTTCCAGTTTGGTCAGAATTATCTGCCATGTGTGCAAAGGATTTGAACAGGTAAGCTGTGATCCTTTCTCCCCTTCCGAGAGCCTCCCTGGACTGATACTAAATAACTCTATTTGGAAAAAAAACCCCAATCTCTCATTGCAAACACAGTAATTACACTGAAATAACACTTAAGGAATGTTAAAAGGACTGGGGACTTCAAAGGCTGAAACATTAGAAAGATGAAATTAAGACTGCATTACTTCTGTGTATGCATTATGCTACATTTACTTGCCTGTGTGTTTTTTTTATTCACATATAAGATAGATGGGATAAAAAAAACCTTCTGTTTTTTCCTCACAGTTCACTGTGTGGTCCCAGGCCTTGTTTACTGCCCTGAGTTATTAATTTCCTCTTCAGTTTTTTACAGGACTTTTTACAGTCACACTTATGTATGTGACAAAATTTAATTTATTTTTTTCATACCACTGGAAGGTGAAGAGAAATGAAGTACAAAAAGAAAAAATAAGTCATGCTAATGTTACATCAGAATTATTTTAGAATATTTAACATTAGATTGTCATATTAATACACTAATTTGGGGTAACTACAGAAAAATGTGTTCTTATGACCGTTATTTTAATAAAATGCAGAAAGATAAAAATCTGGAGCAGTTGGATCACCTAAATTACATTAGTGAGTAATTAAATTCAGTCATTTTACTCCTTTGAATCTACTAAATTCACACTAATAATATGTATAAAAGGGAATTTTAGATTCAGACTTCTTTCTATTTTCAGTGGATCTAAAAAAATTACCTCTTTTCAATATACTAGTCATAGTTGATACTTCTTTTTTACTGATATTTGAGTTTATTATAAATGTTTTATGGAAATACTAGGTTAAACTTTACATGTTCCTGGCATCCCCCTTTATGTCCTTACCTTCAGCTAGTTCAGCACTTCAGTATTTCTAACCTTTGACTGTCAATTTGGGCACCCTGAAAATGAGATACATATAAGTGACCATATATCATTGACAATGTCATTTGCCCATCACCACATGATGACTTTAGTAATGGTATTTAGAGAGTCTAGATCTCAGACTTAAGTGGATTTAAGTCTCCTGTAACTCCAAAGAATATCTACCTCATTTATTACCTCTGGTTTCTCAATACATGGAGATCCAGAAGAGGCTACTTCACTGCTCAACCCTGGTTCATCCCAGCGTAGGTCAGAACTATGCAAAGAATAACTTGTAGAAAAAAGCAGTATGCAATTATGTTATTAAATATATAATGTGTATGACCAGAGTGAGTTCAATTTCAACTGAAGGAATAACATTGATTCTGTAATCTCTTTTCCCATAAATCCTTGGCATTGAAAGATGTATAATTTTAGTATAGTTCCTGCCTTTCATCTTTCTAACAGGATCATAAATAAAATGGAAAACAGATTTTGCATCACACTGACATCCCTCTGGGCCACTCCTGAGTCTGGGACCTTTTGTACCATAACTTGGACCTCTCTACCTGAGCTAATGGAGCAGTTAACAGCGCCTTCTACACATGCTGTCCCCATTGGCTTCCTATTGCAGCTTTCACCCCTTACACTCTTTCCATAGCCAGCTCCACCAGTCCTTTTTTTCCCTTGCTAACTTGCCAGACCTGTTTTTTTCTATCCTGTGAGTGCCTCTGGTTTAGGATTTTATCAGTAACAGTCTAGAAACAAGATCTATAAAAGGCTGCTGAACCCTTCTCTCTACCACAGTATGGAAAGTTAGGCTTGTCCTCTCAGGTATGTCTTGGAAAATTAATCAGGATGAATTTTGATAATGGGTTAGAGTAAATGTTGTGATGAGGGATAGAGGCACATAACCAAAATATCCCAGTATAGGTTTAAGTATGAAGTTGGTGGACATGAGATGCTCTGCAGTAGTTGCCTGTGTGCTTGTTATTACTCCACTGTAATTTAAATATAACATAGTCCTGTGTGAAATAAACTATTTAACATTTACCTCTACAGGTATATGCTTGTATGCTGCTGATAATAATGGTTTATATACTGTAAGTTCACATTCAAGTTTAGGTTACTCTCATTTATTTCTAGGCCTGTGTGAGAATAAAGTGGCCCTATTTTCTGTGTGTCACACTTTACATCAAGGTCACTCTCATTCTGCGTCCACCAAGTGTTTCATGAAGGGTAACAGATCCACTCTTAATTCACATTTCAAGTCAATTCAGATTTTCATACATATTGCCAAGTAAACAAACACTTTTCCACCTCTTTTAGAGTCATCATCCCAGGAGGAAGTTGTCATGTTGTGATCCAGCTCTGTGAGTGGACCTGTCTTTGATGGCTGTGGTAAGTCTACAGCAGAACTATCAGGGTTTTCTCACTCCAAGTCATATAAAGCATAACACTAAAACATGCAAGAGGAGGCTGTACATGATATATCACAAAATGTGGTTTGGCACCAAGCACAGTAACAGTTTAGGGAACAGGCTGTTCTTTAAATAATATGCTTTTGTTTTCATGTTTAATTCTTCATGCTGCTGATTTACAGCAAAGGCTTTTTCTTAAAAAAAAATTAGATCCTTATCTGATGCATCAAAACAACAAAGTATGTGGTTTCTTTGTCAAACATTTCAATAAATGATTTGGCTTTCTCAGAGACATTTGTAGAACTCACATGGGAATAGGATTCTGGGCTTTTTTTCATTTGAATCGTGGGCTGGATTTTCAAATGATGTATGCAGATGTACCTGCACAAATTCACATGCCTGACTTCGAAAATCTGATCTTAAGAACACAGCAGGTGAGTGAATATGTGGGAGAATGAGGGAAAACTTCAACATTTACCTAAAAATATCAAAAGAACTGTGAGCTGAGAGTGCTCATGACCAGATTTTAGCAGAGGTCAAGGGGGTGATGTAATTGGCACCTTTTGGATTTGGGGTTGTTATGTCACTAAACACAGACCCAGCAGCTAATCCTAAAAAAAACCATGAGAGTTTCAAAGCTGCACTTAATTTTGTCTATTTTTCTGACTCTCTTCCCTTTCAAAAGTAGGGTTATTGTCTGTCTTACCAGGTGTTTATACTGAAAACACTTTAATAATTATAGAGCAATGTCTGGCTTAAAGTCTGTAGTAGTATTACAGGTAACAGAGGAGTTTAGTGTGTGGTGAGGGGTGTTGTTTGATCGTGTCACTGTAGTCAGCTCTCTGTGTTTGCCATCAGCAGCAAAAAATAGCTGAGTGATCAATTTTTCAATTCCATCACCAGATAAAAATTTAAAAAGTGTGTTCTACATCATCCCTGAATTTAACATTCAAAAGTAAATATTTTTCCCCCCTTTTTATATCACTTACAGTTTCTTGGGAGTCTTATCTTATAGGTTTAGGTCAAATTTTAAATGACAAATACTTGGCTCTGAGGGAAAATTCTTAACCAAGAAGTATCAGCATTCCTGAAATTAGACATTGTTATTTTGAAAAAGACCAGAAAAAAATGGTTTGCCATTTACAATATTTTTACCAAATTATTGACCGAATCTGTTCTACAAAAAAAAATAAATATTTTTTTCAAAACTGTGCTAAAAAACACACCTGGTTCTCTTTTGGACACTTCATTTGTAAGGAAAAAAAATAGAAAAAATTTTGATTTTAAAACATGGAGATGAAACAGGGAAGGTAAAAAGTAAAATGTATTTCCACAAGATGGACCATTTGAAACTGATTTTTCTTCTGTCCTTGAGGAAATAACTCCTTTTCCACTAAAATCGGATGATAGATAGCCAAGGTCTTCAGCAATGAATGGGATATTATTAGGCAAACCGGCAAAAATGGGGCTTATGGGAAAGACTAAAAGGGAAGCAAGTGGAAAAATTACTTACTTGGTGGACTAAAATCAGTGAACAACAACCCAAATTGTTAAACCAAGTGAAGACTGAGCATGAGTGGAAGGGAAACACTAAAATCCTAAGAACTACTTGGGCTAAGCTGTGTTGGATTTAACGTGACTTGAGGCATTGACCCTCATATGAGTTCTCTCCTTTTGAAGCCCCTCATCTAGATAAGCCTTGCTTTTAAAGCTCCATCACAATGAAGGCTGACCATTGTAAGTGTGGAGGCCAAGGGTGAAATCCTGGCTCTGTTGACATCATTAACAGCTCTGCCATTGATCTGGACTGGGGCGGGTTCAGCCCAAATTAAAGCAGTGGCCTTGCTGACAAGCCAGCACTGGTCAAAGAGAGACCCTGTCTTTGAGTTCATCAATCCCACGCGTTATATTCAATAAAGGTCAATAAGATGGAAGGTCTTGGATTTAGATGGTTCAAAAGATAAGCATGCCAGGCTGAAACAGAAAAATCAAGGGACAGCATTATTTGGATACTTGCTGTATGGCTTGTTGGCGAATTTTAAAAATGTGCTTTATCCATATTCAAATCCCGTATACACCAAAGTAGAAGAATATGATCTCTGTGGGAAGAGGTCATGGAAACAATATCTGTGCACCTGCCTACAGATCTGTGCAAGCATTTTCAAAACAGACATTTTGGAAAGAGGCAGCTAATCTATTATTGTTTCCATGCAGATATTTATATAAATCCTCTTCTTGTAAAATGCCACATACCCTGCTAAGCTTTGAATTTAGTCAGAAGAGGCATAAGTTCAGCCTATGTGAATAAAATCTAAAACTGAAGTGATTTAGGAATCTGGAGTTAATATGTACAGCTGTGTAAGAATCATCTATTAATTATAAAATCATTAATTTAACAGGAGAGTGTAACTTTTTTTACTGACTCTTAAACATTTTCTACTTGATTGTATTTCCTTACAGAAAATCTAAAAATGCTGTTTGAATAGCAGCTGCAACCCTATCCTATCAATCAGCTGTACCTGTTAATTTAAGGCACAATCACTTGAACACAGTTGGATAATATACCCCGTAATGCCATGTGTGTGCCAGTGCACACACATGTGTTTATCCGTACATGCCTTCTTTAATTTCCTTTCTGAGACCAGCACGCTTTGGAATGATATTTTAATTTATTATTATGAAAGGAACGGCAACTGGTTTTTAATGGTTACAGAATGGTGACTCACAACACTGTCCCAGATGCTGTCACCGTCGCTATGAGAGCAGATTTGCAACATCTTGTCACAGGCACACATCAGTGCTCCTGCCTGCTGCCTTCATCCCAGAGGACAGCCCAACACCTGCTGCTGGCAGCGTGCCGGCCCTTCGGGGAACAAATGTTCCATTGCTGCTGGGTGATAGGAGAGGACAGACTCGAGATTCCAAGTGAACTGGCTAAAGGCACCCTAGGGCTCAGTGCACCCACCCCAGCACCCAGATGGTTGCTGTTTCTGTAGGAATATTAGAGAGTGAGTGGTATGTCTATAGCTGTCTCCTATAAATAAAGGAAAAGAGAAAAATCAACAGCACACTGGATGATAAGATTTCTAGCATTTGCTGTTGTTTCTTAAGAAAAACAAAATCAGTCTTTTTCCAGACAGTATTATACTGATGGAGTGCTACGTGCCTTCTCTGTATTTATCCACATAAACAACTTTGAAGACTGTGTTAAAAATACTTTTTTAAATAGGAAAATACAAGCGCAGATCCACTTCTGGAAGGTTAATGTGCTTCTTTCCTTCAGAATATCCTTAACTTTAGACAATTTACAGATACTAGACAAAATAGACATGATATTATATTTCACATAGTGTTCAGCTGCCATGCCTTTATGTTGCCAGATGTACTATGTTGAGATGTAAGAACAAAAAACAAAAGAAGAGGAAATACATTTTGTGTTTCTTTTAAATCTATTTTTCAATACACCTATCCCAGAGTTGTAAGAATTAAGAATACTGTGCACTAGCTCTGGAGAGTCCAGATTTCTCACTGAGGTCCAGGAGAGCTAAAAGGACTCCTGGCTTGGAATAAGAAGCTCAATGCAGTCCAGGATCAGGTCTCTTGGATAGCGTGTAATGTGTTTCTTTCCATTTATTACCACTCCACATCCAGTGGGGTGATAAAAGCAGCGTTACAATGTCTTCACTTCATGTGGATTGAATAGCAGGCTAATAAAGATGAGGGTGGTGCTTTTTTCAGCTGTTATACTCAAATTTCAAATAAGACCATTTTTATTCTCTGCTTTTGAAAAGGCTTTTTGTCCACATTATTCCCCAAAGCTTAGATCAAAAACATGTCATGTTTCTGAGGGAGGTACAATCCAGGACACAGTGCATTAGTATTTCAGCTACTGTAATATAGATTTTGATACTCTTGCATTTCAGCCTTTGCATGGGAATCTGCTCCTGTGAAAACAGGATCCCTTAAAAATAAAAAGATTGATGATATATTTATAAAGGGTGGCTTGATCCAAAGCCTCTAGGTTGCTGCAGTTTAATTCAGTGTGGTTTAAATCAATGTGCAGTGGAGTAAACCCCAGGTGATATTTCACTTTCTCTGCAGTGTGCTGCACTTCTCTGCAACAAATCAATCAAATCTACATCACAATACACTGAGCAACACTGAACTACCAACAGGAGAATTCTGGATGATTTTCATCAGTTAAAGTTTCCCTCTCTTTCCCTAGTTAGGTTAATGGCTGGGATATGTCCCTGTAAATTCTTAGGAAAGAGCAGCATCATACAAACAGTGTCAGCATTCTGTGGTTCTTTGAACACATATTCCTATGTTATTTTTTCTGATGATCTCTAAAGGAAGTCCCAGGTAATGCCAGTTGACAATAATCTCCCTGCTAGTGATTCCACCACTGGCCCTGGGCAAATTTTGTTGGTTTTCTTTGTTCCCTGACTGCTTCTGTAAAAGGATGCTAATAATATCCACACCAGAGAGATGCTGGGTGAATCCCTGTGCCTGCAGAGGGCTTTGAAGATGAAAAGGCTTATTTAAATGTTACATATTGCCAATAGTATTATTATTAAAGCTTAAGGGTGCATTCTGCCCTCAGACGGACACTCACAGCTGCCTCTATCCCTACTGTTCATGTTTACATAGAGAACTGTGCAGTGGGGCAGAGCTGTGCAGATCTAGAGACTGTGAGTTCAGCAAGGAAGCTTTGCTGGAGCAAAGGCAGCGTTTTATGTGCAGATGGCAGGCATGCAAATTTGGTATGATCACAATTTAGAGGTGCTTGTAAAGCATTTGCTTTCATTGAACTCTTTACAACTACTATTTCTACAATGATATTAACTGCAGTGAGAAAGAATAGAACGGAAGAGCAGGAGAAATACTTATCATAAACCTTTGGATAAATCTCCTATTCAAAAGTGAGCAGATCTCAGGCAGTCCTGGGGACAGAGACCAGGATGGGATTCAGAGGTCAGGCTAAGCTCTCATGTCACATGTGGGTTGTGCTGCATGAATTGTGTCTTCTGCAAGGCTTCCTTATAAAGTGCCAAGTGTCTGGGGTTCTAATGCAGGGAATGAGCCCCAAAGGCTTGATGAATCTTAAAGAGCCCTTCTAATTCAGAATTTTTGTTCAAACTGAAAAAAATAGGGAGGCCCTGTTATTGCTCCACCATTGTACTATGATATGACATTCTTAAAAATATTTTTCACTGTCCTGCATGTGGCCTTTACAGAGGATTTACAAGCTAATCTGTCTGACTGTGCCATGTCACTCCTGTGAAATTCAATTGCAGTTCTACAGTAATACTGCCTTTGACTAGCTTGCCAGGTGTAACGACAACAAAATTTGGCCTAATGAGAAACAGCCTTATTCTTAAATTTAAATCAAAGAAGACTCTCTTTAAATAGATTGCCATCTTCCACTTTTCAATATAGACTGTTTGTTTTAATTTAATTTTTTTGTTGTTGAGTCAGTACACTTGGAAAAATGGGGGTCATCTGAATTCAGAAATACAATAAAGAAAAACTGCCACTCTGAGGTTGTTTTCAAGATAGTGTTGTTAAATAGCAGAGATGCTTCTTTTACCAGGCAAAGCTGCTCAAAGCATTTATTGCTTTATCTCAGAACATTCTGAGAAGCGAGCAGAAATTAGGCAAGAACTAGGGTTTCAGGAGTAAAATAAGCAAGTTCCTATAATTAATGGTACCTTTCAATACACTTTTTAAGGTCAAGAATAATTAAATCCCAAACAGGAGATATATGCATCTACCTGATAATTTTTTAATAAAAAGATCAAAAGTGGTCTTATGGTTTGAGAACTCAACATTCCTGCTAAAGAGTTCAGCATTAAGATAAGGAACACCAGGGAGTGTGGGCCAAGCTGACTGACAGAGCAAGGCAGTGTCTGGGCAGCTGCCTAAGTGCTTAAAGGGCTCATCCTGCCTTTTAAAGTTTAAGACAAAAACAAGGAAAAAAGAAAATCTTTCGTTGAGGCTCTGTTGCCCTGGATAACCAAGGACAGATTCTGGGTGGTCCCCATGAAGTTTCTTTTTAACTTGGTAGCTGGATTCATGGATACTTTTCCAGCAGTTGTAGGGGATGAAAATATACTGAATTAATTCCCTTTTTAAAAATAAAAGGAATGAAAGGAACTGCTAGATCTCCATGCAACCACCTTTGAAATCATCGCTATTGGGCTTGTCTGTTGTATGCAATATTGTGTATTTGCACAGCAGGTCATTTGGGCTGGTTAGTGTTCAGGAAGGTTATTAAGGTTATTTAAGTGGTAAAATAGATGACCTGCTCACTTGACTTAGAAAGTGTAGGCATCTGCCACTTCCAAGACATGTTCTCCTGCACTGTAGGAACCAAATACACATGGTAGAAAACCATGAGATGACAGTTGTTAAAATCATTGATTGAATTGGTTACCTGAAATATGAGGTCCAAAACAAGTTAAATATCTGACAAAGCAGTAATCAAGAAATCTTAGGATCAAGAGGGGATTTTACTTGCTGTCCTTGTCCCACGAGGCTCTGAAGCAAATGGCTGCCAACAACAGTGAGCCTTGATCTGCTGAAAGACAACTGAAGATATGTCCCAGTCACACCTACATACTTAGAGTCAACACACTTGTAAACCGAGAGAGCCAAAATTCAAAATCACCGCCTTGGTGTGACCATTATACAAACACATAGAAACTCATGGTCATATCAGGAAGCTCAGTCTCTGGTAAGTGGAAGGATGAAAACTGTTATTGACAGGGCAAAGGAACACAAGCAAGAAAAAAATGTAAATTTTTGCTGGATGATGTTCATCTGATATTTGAATTAAGAAATAGTTGTATTTTTAAGTATTTAAAAATATCTTTTATAAGGGGTATTATCAGAAAATAGTCTTACTTTGGAAACTATGTAAGGGAACAATTTCTATTCTTTTGCAATCAAATTTCCAACTGCTCACATTCTGGTTTGCTTTTCCCAGATGTTCCTTCTCAGGTTGTCAAAGAAGTGAGGTAAATTTCTGCAGTTTGAAGGTGTTAAGCTGCAGGTAGTGAGCTTTCATTTTCAAAGATAAAATTTTGTAATGAGAAATAAGATTCTTAGAAGCTAAATGTAGTCTTGTGCATATTTTCTGCTTTTCTATCACTACTTCGTTACTTATATTATTAACATTAACAATCAAGAAAGAGCTGTGAGGTAGATTGATAGAGTCCCAAAACATAATTTCTAATAAGAATTGCAGACATATCCAAGAATACCATGCTAATTGTACTAATATAATGTACTGCATTCACCTGCACAGATATTAAAAACTTCCATGTGGCCAATAATGACTCTTCCATGGCTTGAAATTATTTTAAGCCCAGTTACTCTTCAGCCAGGTGAAGAGATCTGAGACAAATCATGATCTCATCATGGAAAAACTACAATCAGTATAGTGAAATCAAAACAAGCCAAGCTCTCACTTAATATTTTCTTAGTTGTAGGTGCCAGTCAAAGCAAGAAATATATGAGTAGGCATGAAGTCAGCTCATCATTATTTGTCCTTTAAGAAGTGCTGGAGGCACATTAGTGGTTTGCTGGCCCTCCCACTGTAGTTTAAGGACTCAAGGCTGCAGCTGGATCATCCTATCTAATGGCTATCAGTAGTTATATTCTCCATAAATTTGTTTAACTCCTTTTTTGTATCATCAGATTTATGATTCTCCAGAACACTGCCAGAGCTTGGGATGGGATCGTTGCAAGAGTACCCTGCACATTATTTATATTCAAAATATTTAATGTCTGCCTCAACAATATAGCTTTACTTCTTCTAGCACTTTATATGAGGTTGATATTCCTGCTTGAGTAAACATACACTTACAAGTTAATAAAAATAACATTCTAACTGCTTGAGTGCAATTTTCCAGTGACCCATAAGATCAGTTCTGTGCTCTCTGCAGTCCTAACTCAGTGTGAGTCTAACCTTCATCCATGTGCCCACAGATTCAGCAGCCATTGATCAACTGCTGAACTTACCTAAAAGAACAGAGCATAAAATGCAAACATCAATTTAAATGACTGCGTGGTAAGAGCAAAAATTTCCTGTCAAACCACAGCAGGCTGAAATCAGAACTGAGAATGACAGAGAGGGCAGGTACTGACCCCATACTAAAAGATGTACAACAAAGGCATTTGCTATAAGTTCTCATGGAAAGCCTTTTAGACAAATTAATTAAGCAATAAGACATGACAGGGTGTGAATCACTTGGTAATGATTTACGCCTATTGTGTTGTTAGGCAGAAGGCCAAAGGCCGAGTGCTGTCAAATCACCTAGGTGTAAATTATCATTTGATAATTTGAGCCCTGCAGTGCCTTCTTGTAATTAGAAGGTGTTCTATCATAAAAGTTTTCTACTTCATTCCACTTTTTTTCCATTCTCCGCTCCATTTCGCTACTTAGAATTCCATTATTAAAAAGTGAACCTTTTCTTGCAAGATTATTTCAGACAACTAATAGCCTGAGAGGCTTCACACAACAAACCCTGTCATATACCACAATGCATAGCAGAGAAGTCAAAGCAGGCATGTCATCACTGTAATTTAATCACTGTGCCTTCATTCATAAAGCCAGTTACAGACAAAGGGAGGTATTAGGGTTATAGGAGAATGTGCATTTAAAATTAGCTGGAAGTCAGAGATGCAGTGTCGATGAAGAGGAATGAGGCAGCTGCACTTTCTTTTTTTCAAATTAAATAGCACAAAAAAGATAGAGGGATAATAACATGAATTCTCCCAAGATGCAGCATCCAGACAGCTGTAGAAACCACAAGGAGAAGGCAACTCAAAACCTGATTGTTCAAACTGAGTGAAGCAACGTCCAGCAAGGGCTGTTCCACGCAAAAATGTGAACACCAACTCTAGCTTTGGAAATTCATACGATGCAGTTTGTCAGAACTTGGGAGAAGGTTGTCACTGTCTATGTGTCTACTTGTTCTGTTCTTTTATGTTTCTGGACATGGGCTATTGAAATAGCAGGATCTCCACTTTGATTCAGTTTACCATTCTTAGGTACCTATAATTAGGTCCATTCCATGTACAGAGCAGAAAAAAGATCCTTTCAAGTCTGGCATAGAAATGGAAGTTATGACAGCTTCTTTTTCCCTCTTATCTCATTTATGGCTCTGACATAGGGAAAATTATTTTATCAAATCCAGCTATTGCTTCCTAAACATTAACCAAGGTCACAGTCATACACAACAGAACATTCTTAATGTTCTTGCATGACTAGATGACAACAGCCTTCATTGCAGAATTCCTAACACTAAAATGATTGCCCATTAACAACAAGCAGTCGCCAGGATGGAAGTAGCCAGAGTGAAATGTCAAGGCCAATCAAAAGAACATCTTTCCAAGCATTAGGCACACTCAGAAATAGAGAATTATATTGTTGGTCAGCCATGATTTCAAAACCAGCAAGAAACCATCTTGGAAGTGATGTAACTGTAAAAACAGAACATGTCAAATCTGTTCTGATAAACTACTGGTCTTAACACTATTTTTATGGAGTTTACTTTTCGTATTTGCTTATTGATGGCATATGTTCCTTTTTTATGTTGTGATTCTTTTTGCATCTATTTTTTTCCATACATTTTGTGTTGTCACAAAAGCTGCCACACATCCCTTTGCATTTATTTAATCAGAAGATAGCGTGATAGTTGGTTTTACCATCCGTCTAGCATATTATTAGTAGGTTAGGGTTTGGAAAATTGACAGAGAAACAGATGTTGGGATTATTTTATGTAGCTTGAATCCCATAATGATATACAGTTGTCAGAAGCTTCTATTTTCTTATTTTAGGAAGATGATTATTTTATGGAGGAAATGGCTCAACTTTTTACAACCCAGAGGGGGGAGGAAAATAAAATGAAAGACCTGAGGAAAAAATCTAAGTAAGGAGTGATAGATGTTTAGTCTGTGCCTAAAAGCCTGTGCAGAACACGTGCAATTTATGAAATTGTTCTAAGGGAATAATCCTGGCTGTGCCTACTTCCCTCACAGATACATATTTAATGAAATAAGGAAAAATAAATCTATAGTCTCATGATTTGCACATCCTTGGTCTGCTGTAAAGTGTGACAGGAAGGAGGTACCATTTTTGTTAGGTGCAGCTTAATAATGTATTATGCAGAGGTTACTCCCTTTCTCAGAAGGAAACAGAAGGCTTCTAAATGAAGAATTTGGACATGCTTGGCATGTCTTCATTCCCTTTTTGCTATGCTTATCAGTCACACTGGGGAAAAAAGATCTAGCTGGTGTCCAAAGGACAAAGGTCAAAAAAACTCCATTTCCATTTTTTTCCACATTTAGTGTCTTAGTATTGGACTTCCAGAGAAGAAATATTGAGATCAAAGTAGTTTTTAATTGCTCATGAGTTTTCTTCCTTTCTTCTCTGGCCACTTGCTCAAATTACATTTTAGAAAGAAACTAAGTGACAGTGGAAAAAACTGTGAAAAGGACATAGCACTCACATGCTTTGATGCATACTTTTAGGAATGCATATCCATTCCTACCTTTCTTTACCTCTAATTCCTCTTTTCCTGCCCATTTCATCACTGTTAGTGCCAGATGTGGAAAGAATCCAATATCTGGTAAAACAATTATATTTAGTTCCCATCACTATAGTTTAAGCCTAAATAGTTCAGGCACTCAGCTACTTCTGGAGGTCAAATAAGTCTCAAAAATTAGTTCCTTGAGCAGTGGAGAAGCCAGTATCTGTGTCTCTTTTCATTCAACATTCATGAGTAGGGCTTGATACTTCTACCACTGACATCTGGGGAAACACTGACGGGGGGAAAAAATTGAGAAAACGGACCTGGATCTGGATTGGTATGGCACTGAGTGCAAAGTAGGGAGAAACTTCCCTCCATGTACATCAGTTGAAATCTCTCTTGTTTAACAAAATAGAAAAGATGAATGATCAGTCTTTAAAAAGCACATGAAATTGGGTATGAATAGAGTAACTGCACAAGATGATACAGTCAAGTAACTCCCTGGGAAATTTGCAAAGACCTTTATTATTAATATCAAATATTCTCTTTTCTTGTTAGAGGCATAAATCTCTGTAATGGAGTTCATCACCTCCGGATTTATACTCTTAGCAGGGGTTTAGATATTTATGGATGCCTCCCAAAAATCTAAGAGGTAATAAAAAACTACTGATCTAATAAAGTCAACAGGTAGTTGATGCAATATTTGAATTTAGACTACACTTTTTAATTATATAGGGCCACTACATGTAATATAAGGAACTGCCTCTGGACATTCATCAGAAGTGTCTCCTTTTGATTTACTTCCCTCGCCATTGGTTTCTAATATTACTCAATACACAGGCAACTAGGAAAGGGATGTATCTGATAGTAAAACTGTTTTCATTAAGATATTTAAGAAGCAGAGTGTGTGTTTTCTCCATGCACCTTTAATAAAAAATCACTGTTCATTGTGCTTTAAAACTACAATGGTTATTGCCAGTATTACCATAAGATTATTAGATTAATCCACTGATCACATTAGTTAGTCTTTATTCTCTGTCCTTTTATTTATTTTAAAATATGAATTTCATGGGTGTTACTGACAGCCAAGAAAAAAGAAAAGTCAGCTGAGTATCAGCTGCTCGTGTGCTCCACTTCTGTTCTCACAGGACCATGTTTTTAATATTCAGCTATGCTGAGCCATTCTTTGAAGTGTAGATATTAGCAAAAGGTTCACACAAAAGTTCTAGATCCAAGCATTCTTTGTCTCAGTGAAGACTCTGGTTCAAATTCCATATTTATTGAAGTAACTGTGATGTGAGTCTTAACTTTGTAATTAGGGTCTATCTTAGTAACATGCAGTGACTCCATAACATCCAAATGATACTATAGGTGACCGACTGGCAAGTAGAGTCTTTTAAGGTCTGTCAGGAAAGCTGCTAGGATTTACAACTCATTATTAGAAGAGACAAACCAGAAATTAGTGGGTATTTGAAATATTTGAGAAGTGTCAGTGTAGTTTCACATGATTAAACTACACACCAAAAGAATGAGAAAGAATTAGCTGTCAAAGATAGCAGGCAGGGACTAAAGCTACAGAGGGATGAATTGGGATCACTTCAAACAGATTATTTTATCCTTTGGGTAGATGTCTAGGAGAACTTGATTCCAAGATTACTTTCTTCCTTGGAGAACTAACCAGAATAATGAGATGGTCTTTACAGCCTTCAGTCTAACATAACCAGGATCAGTAATTTAGCACTTTTATATATTGAACAAATCTGCACTGGGAAATGCTAAAGACAGCAATCAGCATGATACAGACTGTTCTGTAGCTTTGACCTAGAAGTACATTTTATAGCTGAGCTGGTGTCAGGATTCTGTCTGGCTGCTGCACCAGCCTCAAAACACAGCCCAGCTCCCTCATACTACTTGCAAGCAATTCAGACACAGAATATTTTGGGGATCGTAAATGAGCAACATCTATTCCCAGGGTAAGGGAAGTCTATTTCACAAGTTACTTTATGGACCATATGGTTATACTTGGTTACGTTCAGTCACATAACATCACACAAAGCAACTTAATCCAGTATATGCAGATCCCATGCAATGCAAATGGAGCATCATTTCCAAGCTTTAAAGGAGCCTTGTCTTTTTCCCTGGGGAGCACAGTGTAGACTATAGTTTTAAATCAAACTTCTCATAAACTTTTAACAGTCTTTCCAAAAAGCATGTCAGCCTCCAACCTGGTGTGATGCAACTTATTATCTGTATGTCTGAGCATAAAAAAGTCACTCTGGTGTTCTTCTAAAGTTATGCTGAAAATAGAATATGAGATTGCAATCAGGGAAGTCAGAATTGCTTTAGGTTTTTTAGTACAGTCCTTGCCAAAACCAGCAAAGCATCCCTGAGGCCTCCTTATCCGGTATGCTGAGCTGAAGCCTTCTGGAAACAGCAGGCTCAAAGGTTGCTAAGCCAGACACTCTCTTAGATAATTTTAAGGCTTATAACTAGGACATTTTATTACTATACAGGGAAATAGTTCTCAGTCTCAAATATGGCACATGTTGGATGTAATTATGGGGTGAGCAAGACAAAAAGCATTGCTCAAGAGGCAAGGAAGGAGTTAAGCATTATGCACTCAAAGGTAGGATTCTGTCCCAGGCTAACAGCACTCCAACACAACTTCCCATTGTTCACAGGTCTGGGGAGCTCCTGGGGTAAAGTACTTTTTTGGCTGTTGATGTCAGGAATGCTATCACTTTTGTGATATAATTTGGTTTTCTGTGTAATTACATCCTGGCAAAAGCCTATTTCTAATAGCACAGCTAGGATTTTCTGTTTAAAATGCATTGTTGACTTTCTCCTGGAATGCTGTATTTGGTTACATTCCACCCTCATTCTGGAGCTCTCTGTACATCCCCGAGCACAATAGCGTCATTATGTACTACCTTGGCCTCCAGGTCATGAACTACAATTATCTCTTTTCATGGCAACAATCTTTATAACCTAGAGACTACTCCCAGGGACAACATCATAAAGAAGGATTGGCATATGCATAAATAAAGATGAATAGATATTGGCACTCCTCATAGTTTTTGCCATTGATTATGAAATGTTGATTAATGCCATAATCACTACCTCCCCTCGTAAGCGATAGTGGCATTTTGTGCTGGCTTCACTTTTCTGTCTTCACATCTGCTGCTTTCTCTCCAGTCCCTGGCTCTTGTCACCCATCTGATTCATCCTCATAGCATGATGACAAAAGTCACAATGTTTGGTTGCCAGCGAGAAAATTTCAGAGGAACAATTTTGAATCTGATTGTTCTCGACTAACATGCTGCCTCAACGGATTATAGCACTTTTATATGCAGTTGCTTTTTGCTAGGTCCATCTGTCTGCGCTCCAAGCTGTGCTCCTAAGATTTGACATTTCAGGCAGTTCTGATTCTCTTTTCTCTCATTCAGTATCAGTTTTTAAGAACAGAAATCCAATCAGGAAGGATATTTAGGGAGCAGTAAGCAAAACCCATGATTATTATTAGCACTCTTCAAGCTATTAACCACAATGCTTTGTATTTACTTGACATTACTTAAAAAAAATTATCTACAACTCATCTACAAGGCAGATGAGTAAATAGCACCTGCACTGCATGTAAGTAACTTGAAACCAGAAATCTGACATTCAGTAATCCACAGAAGGAGCTTATCCACCGTAACAGCTACTCCCAAAGCACTAATTACTACAATATTCCCTGTCCTCGTTAGATCAGTTATTTGAAAGTTCATCTTCACTTTATGTAGGATGATCACCTGCGTTTACAGGCAATGAATGACTCGTGAAATGCAGCTGCATTTTAACAGACATGGCTACACAGACTTCACAGAACATGATCGGAATCACTACCATAGAGATTGCTCTGCTCTGCTATGCTAGAAATGTATGTCAGAGTAAAATAATTAATTTACATGCATTGTCATTTTATGCAACATATGTTCATTTTTTAAATACTTGCCTTGCCAGAAGCTAAGGAACCAGCCATAAAGATAAACTAAAGCAGACAATGTCTGGTAAAGTTTAGAGTAAAAATTGCTCCAAGTCGTACTGCGCTGTTCTAGTTGTCCTCCTGTAGAGTTTAAAATATATAGTCACATCAAGCTGATTAGGTTAGTCCAAACACACTAGATGAAAATTACTTGTTTTTGTTATCAGAGAAGTCTTCTGGTTTCATGAGAAGAAAATGTTTGAAGGGAGTTTTTCAGTCAACACCAGCACAAATTTTGTATGAATGACCAGCAAGGCTTATGACTGTATTTTCTCTATCTGGTGTATTTGGAACAAGTAGAACAAAAGGACTTAATCCCTTTTGTCCCTCTGCTGTGGGCCATGTATTTGAAAAATAGCATTGTCCCTAAATGTCCCAGGTTCCTATTGCAACAGGGTACCTAGGAACAGGAGGGGAGTAATATACATACATATGTGGTGTAAAAATATGTCAAAGCCAGAAAAAAATAAACTGAAAGTTTTTTCAGTTGTACAGGACAGAGGAGGGAAAACTGGACCCTCAAACTATAATATCCCAAATAATAACATTTAAAGACTCATTTCATTTTCTGTGTCAAAAGATAGAACTGTTTTATTGTTTTGTAAATAAAGCCATACACTAGATACATAATAGCAGGTTAATGAAAGATCTAATGAAACCTTTCAGAGGCAGAGAGTTTCTGAAAGAAATAGAGTTTGTTTCCCTGTATTCAGTAATTGGCAGAAAGAAGAAGAAACATGGCAAGCCAGCAGTTCTAATTCCCTGGAGATAATCAGGTGTGCAGTCGTTACTCCTCAGGTCCTATCATGAGAATGTGGCATGTGGATAATGAACCCAACTTTTAAATCTTGTTTTTCCAAAAAGCTTGTAGACCTGTGTCAGTGTGCTAGAAGTATGAAGTGATCCACTGCTCTCAGCTCCCAGAACATTCAAGCTGGTTTCTTTCAAAGATGGGAATTTATCCTCCTTGAGACTTGCCCCAAGATTTAGCTGCATGCAGATTCAAGGGGGGGAAAAAATCCTCAAGATGTGTTTAATTATGTGTTAGCACAGGGAATTAATCACACTAAGCAGGACTCCCGTAGGGTGGATATAGAACAAATCCCCGTAACATTTGCCCCTGCAATTCAGAGGGCTCAGCAAACAATGTGTGTTCTCTCCACAATAAAGAGAGCAGTAGAATTGAATGATAAATAATATACTACTTTCTGTACAAAGAACGGAAACAGAGTAACTCCTTTGAAGGATCCCTCGAAATTTGTAAAATAATGAGAAGTTTAATTGGACAAATGAAAGGGGTGAAATGTAGAAAAAAACTCACACAGTAGGGAAAACAAGTTTGTCCAGTACAGCAGAGAGCATAATATGATCCCAACATTTGACAATGAGCCAGCAGCTGCTGTGTCCTCATGCCTTTCCATTTTTATAACTGCACATCCATAGTGAATACAGTTTTATGTAGAAGGAACTGCCTCTCACAGATAGAACATTACCTGAACACCATCATAGCTTATTACCCACTCCTGTGCGGATTTATACACAAGAGAAACTCCAGTTCCCAGGAGGGTCTGCTGTCCCTTTAAAGAATTCAGGTTTAATGCCTGATGTTCAGGGAATCTTTTGTCTGTTGAATGGTCTTCACTGAAAAAATAACACCTGAACTGAGCTGGCCAGAATACATTTATGTCCATAGAAAATCAAGATTTCTTCTGCTATTTCTAGATAAAACCAGGAAAAAAAATTATATCCCTGTTTTTACAGGCTGTCTGTTATGGACAAATATCATCTAAAAGGGAATCCAGAGCATTCCCATTCAGCCTGGTGACAGACTACGTAGGTAGGCTGGAACTGAACTGAGCTCTGTGTGTCTGTGTGGCAGCAGAGGTGACAGGAGAACACCATTTGCAGTGAGGCAGCCAAAGAGAAACGACAGCAGGGATGATGGTAGTTGCAAAGTGCCAGCAGACTCAGCTTTGGAATAGATTTGCCAAGACTGCCACACCATGTGATGACACAGATTCCATGCTGAATGCACAGTGACATGGAAAATGTCTCCTAGTGGTGTCCAGGCTTCACCAGTTAACTCCTCTAATAGCTGCTCTCCCCTGACTTTGTCCTGTTTCACCAGCTGTTGTGCATCCCCTGTTCAGGAGACACTGGCACAGTGGAAGCATCATTAGGAAAATGCAGCAACATATGGGTAGGAAAAGGGGGGTGTTTTAAACAATGAGTGTGTGTGTGTGTCTTTGTTCAGTACATAAACAGGGGGTACCGTCTTAGTTGCTTAGTACCAAGGAGCTCTTGGAAGTGTGTGGCATTCTGGAAGGTACAAGAGCAAATGCACCAAGCACAGAGTCAGTTCAACCTGGCAATGCAAAGAAACTGCAGGGTGGAGAAACTTCCTGTTTGAAGAGTCAGTTCAGCATTCCAGGTGAATATCCTTCATTCCTGGTTGTCCTCCAGGGCTGAAGACATTCACCTGATGCCACCATGATCTATAACTGCTCCTTGAAGTTTGTGGCATTGAGTGAGAACTGCCTTGAATTAATCTCAATATCAGAGAGCTGAAACAACCTATATCTACAAGAATTAGAGCTACTGAAGCCTGGGCTTCTCTATGAATGTTTGTCTTAAGCTAGCTCTTTGGTGATACAAAACTGAAGTATTTGGATGCTTGGAAGAATCCCTCTGAGGATTCTCTGACATCTAATACTGTCAGCCTATGTGATAAATGCTTCATTAGAGAATGTATAGGTTTATTCAGTGGGTCTTTCTTTTCTAAATACTGATTTTTACCTAACCTGGAGAAGCCTAGCTGTCCTTAAGACATGTTTACACAATATTAAAGGACACAATGCAGAGAGATAGCATGTGGTCCCTAAAACTCATTCCCTCAAGAGTCTTGTTCTGCAGGTCTTGCTTTTCTATGAAGGGTAGTTAAAATAAATTATTCAGCTTTTTTTTTGCACTTTCCTATCTAGTTTTGCCTGGTTGGTAGATAGCCTGGCTGTAGCATGTGATTCCTGGCATTATTTGTTCTGCAGGTCATGAAACCCTTAGGAAGGTAATGGGGCAAAGAAGATTGAAAAAATTATTATACTGTCTTTTGCCTTTCCTAGAGCCTGTGGCATGTTCAGTGTCTCCAGTTGTCCTGAGGCAAAATTTGTAAGAGTTTTTCAAGTTTTATGATCTCTAAGTTCCCATCCAAGCAGCACACAATTTATTTGGGCCACACTTAATTAAAGGCTTTTAACAGTTTATTAGCATTTCTTCCAAACTCTCAGTTTATGACTGAGATAAGGATGTATTCCTAAATTCTGCCTCACACCTGCCTATTATGTGTTTCATTATTAAAAGCTTTCATTTCTAAAATCTCCCATGAGATGCATACCTTAGAGAGTAACTCAAATCAGACAGTCATAACCTGTCCAATTTAATGTTTCATAAGAAGGAAGCTTTAGGATTCCATCTGGTACAGTAAAAAATCACCAGATACACCACCATAACAATGCATGGGAAAAATAATCATTAGCACAATGTTAAACAAGGCTGGTGTCTTACACTATGATTCTTGGAGGCTTCTATACCATCCTTAACAATGTGGCAGGATCAGGGAGCAACCACTCTTGTTCAGCAGAATGGTGGCTTTTCTCCTTTTATTCTGAGGCCTTCCATCAAACATCCTCATCAAGTTTAGGAGCACAAACATACTCACTCCTCCTGTGTCAGTAGGTCTGTGTTAGCCCAGGTTCTGAGCCCAGCAGGCAGTGAGAACATGCCATTTCTGTGTGGTGGCCCGCTGGAGTGCATCCCCCCTTGTTGCACAGAGAGGCTGTGGATGCCCATCCCTGGAAGTGTTCAAGGCCAGGTTGGATGAGTCTCTGAGCGATCTTATCTATTGAATCGCATCCCTGCCCATGGCAGGGAGTTGGAACAAGATGACCTTTAGTGTCCCTTTCAACACAAACCATTCTGTGATTCTACGATTCTAAGTAGCAACCTTTAGCGATGAGGCCTAGTGAGGCACAGAGCCCAAAGTAATATGACTTATTATCGTTATCATCGTGAAGCTCTGTTGACATAGCCAGAAATGGTGAGAGGGAGGATAAGAAGATATGGAAGAAAGCATCATCCTGAGATGGGTCATCCTGAGAAAGAAGATTATGATATAGTGATTGTAGCAGATTCCCAGCCCGCACATTTGTCGACAACTCATTTGTTTTAGGCTTATCTGCATTCAGATCATGATATGAATTCAAAGCGTAGTGGATCCAATTTTCTTTTGCCTGGCACTTTGTTCAACGTTTGCCTCTTATGCAAAGGAAAGGAAAAATGGATGTAAAATACTGCTCAGAATCTGATATTGGTTTTCATCTCACCCTAGTTTAGCAGAAATGCCTCTATATTGTTATTTTTTCCTGAGTTACCCTCTCATGACTGCAGCAGAACAATATGACCTTCTTTTGTCCTTGTTCTGCTTATATGTAGCTTATGTTCTTATCAAACCGACCCCAAGCTTCTTCTCTGCCTATAACTGCAGGTCAAAACATCAATTTTGGCAATTCGTCTGCCATCTCTGCCATTTGGAAGGAGCAAGGTGGAGACAGCTGGCAGTTAGGGGAGCACTAGGAAGCATATGGTAGCTCCATGCAGTGTTGTCCAAGAGCTCGTAGGACAATCACTCACTTGCTTCACTGATTTCCATAATGTATGTCTCTTTTTTTTTTTTTATCTTTTTTCATGAGCCCCCAGGATATCCATTGTTTAGGCAAAGGTCATTTCAGAAAAAACTCCATCTTTTAAAAATTTTGGTTCTTTCCATAAAAGAAAATCTACTTCAAATGTATTCTGCTACCAAAAATAGCTACAGAGAAAATAGAGTGACTGATAAATATAAATAACTGTCCAGAAACACTTTTTCAGAGACTAAGTGGGACAAAAAAATGCTAGAAGACACCATCTTAAATTTAAGGAATTATATAGCTTAGCATTTCCAACTTGTGTTTTTAGAATGGCAGCTGGTCGGAGGGTTAGGAAAATATGTGGCCATGCAATGTTGGCTGAGATCCTGCCTGATCTTGAGAGTTAAACACAGCCAAGCCCTGTAGTGTTGGATGGGAAACCGCCAAGGAAAATCCAGTGATTCAGTAAGTGGCATTCTTCCTGCACGATTACAGCAACCCAAATGCCAGCATGGTGCTCAGGGATAGGTTTGTTGGTGGCAGTGATATTTTAATATAAGAGGTAAATTTGTTGAAAGATCTAGTGATGATCTGCACAAAGATAAGAAAGTTTTGGTAATTACTTTCTTGTAATTCCACCCTCTGCTTTCTGTTATATGGGGCTTTCTTCCTGTTTTATTCTGTTCTGATCATGGTCACATGTACAATAAAACTCGTGGTTTCTTCAAAGGAGGTGGCTGCTTCCCTGTAGTAAATTCTGTTTATAGACACTGCCTACAAAACATCTACAACATTTGGTGAGGTGCATCATCAGAAGTTTGTGCCTGTATAGAGACATTTTAAATGCTCTCCAGCAATACACAATACTTTGGGAAGCCCTTTATACAGTTTATTTATATAACTCCTCTCTCTACTGCAGTTATTGATTCCAGCCCCCAAACTGCAATATTTGTGTTGATGAAACTGTGCTTTCTAAAGCAGATCTATGAGTGGTTTGGACTCAAAAAACCTCTAAAAGGGGACATTTTAAAACTTAGATAAATTCTGACCCAGTTTGAAGTGCAGCCATACAATCAGTTTCTTTAGCACAACTGTGGAGGCAGTAAATTCCCGTGTAGGCCTAGATGTGGTGGAGTAAGGAGGCAGGAACACCTTCAAGTGGTTTTTAAACTGGAAGAAGCAAACTCCCAGAAGAGTAATGCCTATTTTAAGTTTTGAAGTTTAACTACTAAACATCAATATCCAGTCTTTGTATACTTAAGTTTCCATCATATAATTAAAAGTTGGGGGTTCATAAAGGATATAAAAAAAGCTTTGGGATCTTAGGATTATAATTGTCTCCTGTAATACTCTACATAATGCACAAATGGGAGTGCCTAAATTAACATTTTTGCAGAGGTCAAGCTGTAATTTTTGTTATTTCACTTTACAGTTACCATTTGAAATAAGATTCCATGACACATCTAAATGATTATGCACAAGAGTCTATTCTAATAGTAGTAGGCTCATAAAAAATAACAAGACCAAATGATAACTATCTGCTGACCCATATATGTATTTACAATAGAAGTACTTTAATAAAGGTAGCTACATCCTCTAGATCCCCAGACCTTTATTTGAACTCTGCTGTAGCATAATTGACATACAGAATTAAAGTGCATATTAAGAACTGGAAGCGAACTTTTTTTGTAGGCTCAGCTTCACTCACATCACTCATAATATTAGAAAGAACCTGTGACAATCATATTAAAAGGATGCCACCCTGACATAGATTAACAGAGTATGCAATTATATTTAAATGCTGTAATTGGAACTTGCCTGTAAGTGCTTACTGTCACTTCTCTGTTCCCCTCAAGGCAAGTAAACCACTTCTCCCTTTGCTCTATAAATTTAGTGCCATATTCTGCACACAGAAAGAGCTGGTATTTCATCAAGAGCATTTTGATTGCCTTAAATGCTGTGAAAACACAAGCCCTGTGAATACTGCAGGATATAAATCTATCCTGTAAAATGACTTTTAAGAAAAAAAAGTATTTTGCCACTTCATGCTTATGGGGACAACCTGAATCTTTACACTTCATTAGTTTCTTCACCTGGAAGCTCTTTTCAGCTTAGCTTTTTATAGACACCATTATTAGGAATAAAGATTGCAAGGGCAGGGCCAGGTGAACCTGATGATACTCAGTGGCATCTATTTAATCCCCATGGTTGCACCCAGCTGCTTCTGAGGGCCTTGACTCAGTGTCAGAGTAGCTTTTGCTTCTGGTGGTGTGTGACAAAGGAGAGCTCTACATTATCTTCTTCATGAAGGTAGGACTGCAGATGGAGTAGATAGGAAAAGAGAATTGGTGTTTATACTTTGAAAGTAAGGTTTTATGGGAAATTTGAAAGAAAATAGTGATGTGAATTTCTTGCGTGGCTCTCAAGAAATATCCTCTTCTGAGTGTCTCTCAGCTCTCTGGGAATGTGACAGTATTGGCTGTTGGTCATGAGTCAGTTGTTCTTGTGTTTTCTTAGATTTAGTCAGAATTGTGTGTATCCCAGATTTTGATATGATTCTTTGTTTGGCTGAATTGTGTTAGTTAATGTCATTGCCCAACTGTGTAAAGCACAATAAAGCGATAATTAAAGTTTGGATAAGAGTTTTGCCCTTCCTATGGACCCAGACTAACTGAAGCTGGACTTCTAGTTTTCCAGCACAACCATGAACTTTCCTTCATGTCTGTTGCCAAAATGACCTAGACTTGAACTTTCCCAGGAATGGGAAAATGCTTTTGCATAGTCCCCATACTTGAGCAGTCCTGGAGATCTCAGCTAATATGTGTAATAGCCAGTGTATGTTATGTTGCTCATGCATAAATCTGCAGTGTTGACTCTTGCTCACTAAAAACTTGAGATAACTAAGTCCTTTTGTGCTCAAAACAAGACATTAAATAGTATTCATTTAGAGGTGCTTTGAGAAAGGCTGATTAGAAAGGGTAGGAAGGGAAAGGTAGGATTTTTTTCATTGTTATGACAGACTACAGCTTTACTGTGGAAACTGGTATTATCCAGGCTGGGTTATGATTAGATACGCATTCTCAGGGCTGTTGCTTTTCTACAAACTGTACTTGTGTTAATTCTACATGATGACTACAGGCCTGTGGATATTTTGAAAACAGTGACTATAAAGCTGTACATTGATGGCTTGATAAATTCACAGAGGACTCAAATATGAAATCAGGCATTGCTCTGCATTGTACAAAAATCCCTCCATTAATCCCTTTCCATTTTTTGTCTTGAAACTGTGTATTTTTCTCTGAGCAATGAACTAGAAACCAGCACACCCAGATGCTACAGAGGGCCCTTGGCTCCTTCACAAAATTTGGTCTTAAATAATGTTTTGCATTGTGGCAAGTGCTAGAACCCCACATGGTGACCTACATGGCATTGGCTGCAGCTTTTCTTGTGAATCTAATCCAACAAAAGCAGCTGTCTCAGAACTAGTAGAGCTGCAAAAGCACCAATGTTTTAGGACTGTGGTCTTTCTTCAGGGCACCTGATAGTAAATGTGAATGTTTCAAATGGGACACAATACTCTCAGTAAAACTCTAGCATTCATGCTTTCCTGTACAATTCTCTTTTTTTTTTTATTTTTCATTCTTTTTGTCTTTACACTATATATATTCTGCACCCTCCCTGCACTGGTGGAAGGTAAAAAAATGCAACTGAAAATTCTCTTAGAGTTCATGCTGCATCTGATCACCATTATTTTATGCTAATGGCCTCGTTAGAGAACAATAATGAAGTAATACAATGCAAACAGTAATAGGAAAACATACAGCTCTTCCTGAGTCCAAATCTGTGTGTACTCCCATGCCTTTGTGTCAAGGCAAGAGTTCAGCATGCGGAGAGTCCCAAGAATGTCATCCTCTGTAAAAGCATCCCTTTATTCCTGGGGTCTAACAGCATTGCTAAGTCAAGGGTTTTTTCCAAGTGCTTTGAGCATTGTCCTACAACAAGGATTCACTATTAGTTGACAAAAGTTTGCAGCACTGGCTGCTGCTTTCTCAGCCAACATGGTAAGATTCTGTAGATCAGGTCCTGCCCTAAGTTATCTGAGTCACAATCTCCATTATTGAGACAACTGAGAATATTTCAAG
Organism: Pachyramphus minor; assembly: GCA_013397135.1. Taxonomy (NCBI): domain Eukaryota; kingdom Metazoa; phylum Chordata; class Aves; order Passeriformes; family Tyrannidae; genus Pachyramphus; species Pachyramphus minor. The sequence goes on along the minus strand of VYXB01007985.1, from coordinate 925,675 downwards.
GCTATGTTTGTTCCACTGCACTTAATAGTCTACTTTTAATTTAAATTTTTTCTCTCAGGATTCCCTATATAATATGTAGAGTGAAACTCTGGCCCCAGTGAAATCAGTGGCAAAACTCCCATTGTTTTCAATGGTCTGAGTCTTCATCCTTAAAACCAAACCAGAAGAGTTGTAGGCCAAGGGGCTGCAAAAATACTAGTAGAGTAATTTTCAACCCACTGCCATGACTGAGGCCTGTGTTTTGAAAGTGAGAAGCTTAATCCCAATAGTAGGCGACAATACATCTCTCCAAGGAACTAGTGGAAGTGCTGGTGAGGCTTAGAGGTTGTGACAGGCCTGCTGTCCTAATTAATAACTTGTCAATCTCAGGATGGAGTTAGGCTATTTCATCAGCCCAGGACTCCAACCTGGGGATACGCAAAGGCAGGGTTAATTGAAATGATGCACTGACTTAAAATATCACAAAGTTTGGAGGGATTGAAGGATCTGGATTAAACTTCTGATGTGTATTGATACTTCGTTAACTTCAGGATATATCTCTAGCAAACGTCATCATATAAAATAAACTGGAGTTTCCAAATTCCCTCACACTACCAAAGATGTGCCCAAAGGAACAGTTGTATCTTAAAGCATTTTTTTATCTAGTAAAATTGTTTCAGCCTTTTAACATGTGGGAGGATAAAGGGGTAGATTTCCTAAAAGCTCTGTTGTCTTGAGAAAGGTATCAGTGATGATAAATGGGAGAGGAAAGTAAAAGTGATGTAAATACATTCTTTTTGGGAAAAATAAGAACAGCATTTGAATACAGTGACCTGAAAAAAGAAGCAATAGCAACTGTGACCAAATTTTGCTTCAAAGTTTTGCTTAGATATTTTTGTTGTGAGACCCTGGCAACCTCACAGATTTACTTTTTTTCCTGCTCTTATAATGAGGTATTGCCCTCCCCGCTTATATACGATGGCAAATGGAGGCAAAAAAAAAGATGTGCTGAAGACTGTAGCACTTACTATTAGTTTAGAGCATGTAATCCATATATCCTGTGCCAGCCGTTAAAAACTAAACACGACTGTGTAAATGCTCCAGTGACTTCAACTGAGGGAGTCAGAGGAAGAAGTATGTTGTGTTTAACTGGCAAAAAGTCTTTTACAACTCACTAATTTATACCAGGCACACTGTTTGTGTGCCGAAATTCATGTTTTGGTGCTATGCAGTTCTTTTTTCACAAAAATGTATTGAAGATGCATACCAGCCTGTCCTTCCATCTGGAGTTTGAAAACCTCAGGAACTGAAATCCATGGTTTAAATATCTCTTGTTGATGTACAGTTCAGATTTTTTGAGTTGTAACTCCCTGCTCCCAGGAGCATCCTTGCAACCCTTGGGAGGTTCAGATCTCAGTCAGCACCTTTTAACTCTGGTTCATCTCCAGTGTTTGCATCAAGCAGTCATGTAGATAAATGCAGAATATTACACAATTTTCATCCTTCCTTGAAGGAGACAGTCCTTTGCCAGAGAGAATCCATCAGCCATTTAGAAAAATAAGGAGAAAAAGAGCAGAATATGTGGGGGTATCGCCTGCCAAACGGTGCAGAAATCATTTACCGAACTTAGCTATCCCAAATCCTGGTAGTCATTGGATTCCTTTGTGGAAGCAAAGTTGGATTCATTGTCTCGTTCTAGCAGGCAGCCAGAAGGGGGGGATGACAGCCAGGTTGTTCAAGACTTAGAGGGCCAAATTATTCTTAACCACGCTCCTCTAGCATGAATGGAGAGGTGTTGCTATCCGTTGATTGGGAAAAAGAAGACTTACAACTAGCAGAAGTGAAGTATGAGTGGAAACAAGTAAAGAGAATGCTTAAAAACTTTAGGAGGACACAAGGAAATTGATTTTGGGAGATTGTAAGTTCTGTCCACCTCCAGGGGGAACAGGAAAGGTGCCTAATTGGAAGAGTTTGCATTAAAGGACCATTTATTGTGTGAATAGATCATGTTAGGTCTACTTTGTCATGGGCACCTGTCGGGTCTGATAGTCAAGATATCATCTGTACCCCTGTAAAAATAAATCCGTTTTCCATCCATACTACTGCATGTCACTTCTGTATTCAACAGCAAGGTGTAAGAGAAGTAAAATGTTAAGTGATTTAATCCATTAAAGTTAGGTGTGAGAACCTATGAAATTCAGTGAAAATATTGTATATGCATTAAGTGTGTTGTACCTGACAAGTGCTGGTTCCTCTTCCTGCTGACAACTTGTATTGTTGACTGGTTTACAGCTCATTGTATTTCAGCTGAGATTTTCTGTGTTACGTGATAAAATCATACTGTTTGATAATAAAGTTGGAAAGGAACAGTAGTCTAACATGGGACTTATCTAATGCTGAAAGTGGTTATTTGTAAACAGATGCTGCTACTAAGTGCTTAAATTAGATAATAAATGGTACCTATCTCATGAATTCCTTCCCTCCATTTAGTGTGGTGTGCAGTCTGGGATTTTTTTTTTCCTGCTTTTAGGATGTTTTAGGGATGCAATTTGCTTGTGAATCTTGTGCGACTGTCACTGGTTCAATACAGGCTTAAAGGGATTAATTCTTTTCTAGAGGGTCCCATGTGGATTTTTTATTAACCTTTTGGGTAATAAACATTTATCTCATTTTTACAGCAGCGTTTAACACTATCTATTTATGGCCAAATATCTCTAAATCCATTACATGAGCTGAAAATGCACCTGCTTCAGAAAAAAAGCTCTCTGGAGAACCCAAAGCAGGCACTGATAATTGTAAACAAAACAAAACAAGAGCTCATAAAATAAAAATAAAAGTATTACCTTGCGTATCATGTCTTACAGAATGACTGCTTTGAACAAAACCCTAATTATTATCATAGCATGCCTATTAAAAAAAGAGAGAAGATGATAGAGGTGGTGTGAAGCTGAGGTGGGTGCTCATGTGCCCAAGACACAACAGCAGCATCTGGGATGTCGTATGTGTATCAGTTGAGAGCATGACTGTGCTGTTAATGTATTACACTGATCTATTAGCACATCCTCTGCCTTGTTGCTCATAAATTTACAGCCTCTAAAAGTGCTCTGAATGCTCTGTATGAAGAAATAATAATACAGGCTAGTGGTAGAAGCAGCCCAGGTAAACCCCACATCTGCTGTAGTCTCTCCTCCCAAAGACCTTGGAGAACAGGTTTTAAAGGAGTAAGGACAAGAAAAGAATGCAGAAAAATAGGCCAGAACACTACCTGCCATCCACAAAACATCCGCTCATGCTGTGTGTTGTGAGTACAGCTAACCCAGAACAGAGAGGGTGCACACCAGAAACCTGTGACAGTGTTCTCAGGGGGAACAGATTTTAAGCATATGTTGATTTAATTGTCATCTTACTTTCCTAAAGGTAAGCATATGCTTAAGAGCTTTGATGAATCAAAGCTGTAGTAGCAGAAATAGCTATTGCCATTAAAAATGGTTTGTATTTTTATCTGAAAAGTGTGACTGAGCCTCAGCAACTCACAGTATTCTTATTGAAGGTCTATTGGACCTTTCATGATCTCAAACCTTTAAAATTAACCTAGCTGGAAGCTTAGACAAAAGTTTGGATTTAATCAGAGCTGCATTTCTCCTTGTTAGTTACTAATGAACTGCTAATATTCTGTGTGTACATCACCTTTTCCTAAAAGGTGATTATTTTCTTATTATGAAGCATGTAGTTTGTCATAGTTCCCATCTTTTCCAAAAGTTAAAAAATTCAGTTTCCTGAAAAGATATTTAACTGGAGCAACACGAAAGGAGGTGTAAATGCCCATGACATTGAGACAGCCTGAAAATTTGCCATTTTAGAAATAAATACACATGTATTTTCACCTATTGAAGTAATTATTCTGGCAATGAAACTGCTAATAATGCAAAAGTCACTAATTCTAACCATGTGAATCTCTTTTATCTAAAAGGTAGAAATAAGGGTCAAAGGAATTGCGTTGTTGCAGCATGAAAGAAAGAAGCACTCTTTTCTCTGGGCTGATCAAATTAATTATGCTAAATAGCTGAAAATAGAGGGAAATGAAACAGAATTAGCCCTTCAAATGATGCTTAAGGCAAAGTCAGAAATGAGCCCACTTCAGAGTGGTCCAGTGGTATTTACAAATTGGGAACTCATGCTGTGCCCTCTGGCTCTGGCTGACACCAGTTCAAGTTACTGGTGTGGGTTCTGTGGTGGAACTGCACTGTATGGGAGCAGAGGGTGAGAGCTGTGAAGTTCTGTGATGGCACTACCACTAAACAGGCAGGTTTTTAGAGACTTTTCAGCAATTACTAGTGCTGAATTTTGATTTACCATTTACATGATGTGATTTTTCTTTTTCTGTAAGTGGAAGCTAAGAGCCTCCCAAGAAGTCTTGTGTTTGGAGGGAATAGGTAAATGTGCATCAAGCCAAATTTCTGTAGCATATACACCTGTGCAGCCCAGAGGGAGCAAAGGAATCAAATGTGATGGAGTAACAGGGAGTAGGGGGGAAAACTGTTGTGAGTCTTAATTTATATTGAAATAAATCCTACCTGTGTATATTCCCAACACTGAATCCATTCACAATGTGATTTTGATTTAACTTAATTTTAATGAGTAGTTCTTCCTGCTGCTGCAGTGCTCTGAAAGTTATTGATAGTGTTCAAGTCCCAACATAAAAGACATTTGCTATTACTATCAATTTAATCATACAAGTATTTTGGTTAAAATGTTTATTCTGTTGATATCAGTATTTATTTCTTGCCTTATCAGAGTTAACAATATAATCAAGGTATCAGATATACCCATGGTTTGAATAAAAGATTTTTTAATATTTATAACTTTTCAGATAAATTCATGCAAAATTCTTCCCTGTGAGGGTGGGGAGGCCCTGGCACTGGTTGTTCAGAGCAGCTGTGGCTGCCCCATCCCTGGAAGTGTTTGAGGCCAGGTTGGACAGGGCTTGAAGCAACCTGGGATGGTGGAAGGTGTCCTTGCTCATGGCAGGGATTGGAAATGGATGATATTTGAGGTCCCTTCCAACCCAAATCATTCTGTGATTAAAAACAGTAAGACAAGACACTGCACAGCCAAGGAACAGATCAGGAATGTTTGCTTTGGGTTCAAGGCTGTGTTTTGCTCTGATTTTGATTAGCACAAGGCAAAACTTCCTTCTGCAGAAGTCACAGTGTATCTTCCCCACATCAGCAGTGGATTTAGTCTTCCCCTTCTATCTCTATCAGCCAGAAAACATACAAGTAAGAAGTAGAAACTGTTTCCAATAGCTCTCATAATTCAGTGAAGGTCACTGGTTTTCTGGTACTCAACCAGAAAAGACTTAACATGAGAAATTAAACAATGTCTGTACTGAAGGTTAAAAGTCTTTTGTACTAGAAAATTTTTCTGTGTATATGCAATAATAAATGTAATAAGGTTTGTAAGACCATTATTTTTAATCTAAGATCCCATATATTTCTTTACATTTACATACAGGTTATTCTTTCCACTTTCCAGAGAGCCTTAGGCTCAGGAATATGGTTTCATTTGGCTGGGTCATGTAATGTATCCACAAAAGAATGACGAATAGGGAACTGTCCTTCTTTCTGAATCTGACTGTACATTGACTGCTACAAGACTGGGTAAATAAAAGACTGATGAGAGAGCTTGAAGAGGCCTTAAAAACTCTTGCTATTGGGGAAAATTTAACCCTTTGATAAAGAATTATTACTTGTTGAAGCAAACAGTAAGAAAGCCGCTGCAATACTGTTATTAGGAAGTGTTCTTGAGACAATATGAAATGCTTTCCTGGGTGTAACTCCTGAGCCAACAAGGTTGTTAGGATTATATAATGGTCAGGGTTCCTCTATAAATAATATATATGTAAATCCCTGGTGGGCTGTGTATTACTTAATAGAATATTCTGCATAGCAAAAACGAGAACTGCAGAAAAGACTAAAACTGCAGAGGATTATCAGTATTGGTAGGACTTAAATTATGATTCTTCACACATACACAAAAAAGACCTTTACGAAAAGATGTGGATGGTCTGAAGCATGCAATTTAAATTTGAATTGTTTCAAAACTTGAATTAGAAACTTGACTGATTCACCCAATTCAACATAAAGAAACACCAAGTAATGAGATTGAGTGGAAGGTAATGAAGGGAAAGGTTTTACTGTTATTTCTTATATGTTACGGGCATGTGAACAAAAGAAAGATGTGGTACTGATTTGAAATAAGCCCTTTGAAGTAATGAAATAATTTTCAATAACAACAAAACCTTAGGAGCAAGGAAGAGTTTTCATGTTAGTTACCTCATTTATTAAACTGAGAAATACCATACTAAACAAATGGATGGGGGTGAAAGGTTGTTCCTCTTGGAGTGTTCCGTGACACATAAACACTACAAATCCAACTCTCAGAAAATAAAAGCCCCTGAGCTCTGTTAGAGGACATGTGGCTTCAGAAGTAAATTGTGTACATATTAGGAAAAAGAAAATATTGAGATAAAGCTTGTTACCAGACTTCAGTGGCCCAGGAATTATGAACACAGTGGTTTTATGCTTTCACAATCCCAGCTTCTTAATGATTTAGGTGTATCAGAAACAGAGTTGTGGCTTTGGCTTCTCTATTGTGGTCACTGTGAGATAAGACAAATGTCTAAAACCTTGCACATGTGGTCCCTGAACCAGACCTCCAGTACCTGCTTTCCTTGGATAGGAAAGCATTTTGATAGGAAATGCAGAGTAAAGTCAGTGGAGCTTTCTATTCATCAAGTTAAAAATTCTCTGACCTTGAGCCCAAAACTGAACACATTTCTGCTGTGAATACCTGACTGTCCAGCTACAATGTTTAGTCATAGTCATATTGAAGATGTGGTTGACAGACTCTTGGGTTCTTTAGTTACCTGCAGAGTTCTCTTGCTCTTAAAAAGATGTTGAGAGCTTACTTTTCCTGTTAAGAAATCTTTCAGATGTTTGGGAATTATCAGTTATAATCTCTGGTAGTTCAACAAAATGAGTTAGAAAAGGACTTATCACGGAGAAGAAGCATTAACAGGATCTTTCAGGGACTGCTGGGACATCAGGCGAAGAACCACAGAATAAAATGAACATTGCTGGGAGCTGAGGGCAAAACAAGGAGCATGTTCACATTGCTGTGCTGAGTGCAGGCCCCAATCTGAATGCAGTGAACTGTTCTCTGATCCAAACACTGGAGTGTTTTTGAGGATAGGGCTGTTGTAAACCTCAACGCAGTTCATAAGTGATTGTTTCATGTGGTGGTAGGGTACAGCAGGCAGAGCTGTTGATAACAGCAGTTCCACTGTCATTGCAATCACAGCTAAATTGAAAAACTGTTTGAATCAAACAAGAACACACACAGAACCTTTACACTGAAGTGAAAAGAAATAGACTTCATCTCTTATGAGAGTTACAGATCCTTGGTTAACCTCTACTGCCACAGGAGTTGTAGTTTAACATAGCATTTTCCAGAACTACAACTAAAGAGACAATGGCAAAAATAAGCAAATAAATAGCTCTGAGAATTTTTTTCCTGTTGCAGTTTTGGTCTACCTAGAAGCCACTCAAGAAAAACATTTCTCATTGTGTTTCTGTCTTGTTTTATATATTCCCTATTGGTTCAACCAATCACCCAAGCTTCTGAATTGATTCAGGCTTTGCCCACATTTGGAGGTGTCAAATCACAACTGAAAGATGGAGAAGTGCTTGTTTTTCTTTTGTTTTTAGCTGCCAAGCTACTGCGTTTTAGCTTCTGTCCAAATTAGCAGGCTCTGCTCCAGCCCAGGACTGACTCTGGAACTTCTCTAGAGTTCTTATTATGGGCTAAACCAGAGATTACTATTGGCTTCAGAAATGCTAGCTCTTCTTTTGGTCCCTGGCTTTCCTTTGTGCCTCATCCAACCAGAGCCAGGATGTATTCTGAGCTGATGAAAATTAATTTGACCACACAAAAGCCAGGGATGCTTTGCTGCTTTACATCTATCAGGGATCTGACCTATCTTTGAACCCCTCAGAAGCTGAGGTTGTTGGCTTTCTTCCAATTTTTTTTTTTCGTAGTGTGATCAGGTGAGCCTTGTCCAAGCTTTTACTTACAGAGTACCACTTCTGTGGATGGGCATGGCTGAAATTGAGTTTACCTTTGCTACTTTGTTAAGTAGCCAGTTAAAATCTCTTCAGGCAAACCAAATCTTACGCGAAACATCCTTCACGGCCCACCCCCTCTGCAGCAAGCAGCATGAATTTTGGGGCAGTGCTGTCACCATAGCTTTAAATTTTGATAAATACCATCCTGTGGGGCTGCTGGTCTCTGCCATGTGGGAAGTTAGTGCTCAGGGATATAATCTGACCCTGAGTTACTGAATTTATAGTAATGAGAGCAGACATAGACCAAGTCTCATTCAGTGTGGCTTCAAAAAAGGAAAGACTGGGAAAAGGTTTGTTTAATTTGAAGGAAGATGCTTTGCAGAGAAACCTTCCTGATGGTTTTGTATGGGGCTTGGAGTCACTTGATGTAGCAAAGTTAAAGCACTGCCTGTATTTCTCCTGTGAGTATTGTGCTGGACCTGGGCTCCTGTGTGATTTCAGTGCCAACAGACTGAGCCTCTGCCATCACTAACGTAGCAAAGCATCAGCAAGACCATTAACCTCTCTTTTTACGTGCTGAGCCCTGAAGTGCTTATTATTTATCAAGCTAAGCTTGGCTGCAAATATGCTCAGCAGGTTTTCTAGTTTTCTTATACTTCTTTTGCTGGCAAGATATGATGCACTGTTCCTCTTGTAAAGAGAAGTAAATAATACAAGGTATTTAACCGAAAAAAAGCAAAATAACTTTTTAAATATGCAGAAATATTAATGAATGCTGATATCACAGTTCTAACTTGGATTTCAATGATCCTTGTGGATCCTTTCTAATTCAGGGTATTCTATGATTCTAACTGATTTTTTTAATCTTTCACTCTTCTAAAAATAGCTAGAAAATTTGTGCACCTGACAGACTAGAAAACTGTCTTTCATTAATTTATTGAAAACTGCAGTTACAAGAAGTTGTCATTTTTATAGGGGTTTTTTTTGAGAAAAATCCATTTCACTGGGAACACTCAACACTTGTTTAAAAATATTTTTCTTTGTGAAAATGTTCTTTTTGTGTTATTTCAAACTAATGCAAAACTGTAAGCACGTTATTTATTATTTTATGAAATTTTGAAGTATTGTTCTAATTTCCTACAGTTAACTATTAAGGCCGTGCCATATTTTTTGTGTTGCTATATTCAGCCATATTGTAGAACACCTTGAAAAATATACACGCAAAGGTTGTCCCTGGCATTATTTGAAGAATTTCTAATTAGAGTGGGCAAAGGAAGCAGCAGCAGTGAAATGTGAAGAGGGGTAGAGCTAAGGCTGCGGTTTTTTTTGCTTGATGAGTCAAGGTGGCAAATTCAACAGAGGAAAAACTGCTGGGAGTCAAAGCCAACTTCTCCCAGCCGTGGGGCACAAGGCTGCTCCCGTTGGAAGCAGTGCTGCTTTTTTCAAGGCTCTGGGAGCCTGGGGGGATGGTTCTTGTGCTTTCACTAGCCCACATCTCCCCTTTCTCTGCCAGCAGCTCTGGCCCCACTCCCATTTCAGTTCCAGCACTGTGAACGGGTCTGTAACCTTGGTGGAGAAGCAGGAAAGTGGTGTTAATAATAAAAGGGCTAATTGTCACTGTACACCCCATCTGCCTTGGAAATGACAGAGTTCAAAGAAACTGGGCTTGCATAAAGCAAACAGTTCTTCTCCAGAAAGTACACAGCAGTGTGTCCTTTAAATGACTTATGCAGAGGAATATCTGTATAGTGTATCAGTGTTAGAGCCTAATGCAGTTGTGGGTCTAAAAAATGATTTAGTAGGTATTTAACGAGAGCATCTTCTTTCCATTTTTTTTTCTCGGAGGCATTTTATACGGCTGTTATAGGAGTTAACGGAGCTGAAGGGTCTCACGGTGGAGACAGAGAAATTGCTTTAAATGGTGATCTGAGAGGCAGGACCTTGTGAGACAGGGGGGTCTCTTTGTCCAGAACTCTTTTCTGTGTTATAAGGTTTATATTATAAAGCCATCCTCCACTTGTACTCTGTACTGTCCATGGCCTCAGGACTGAGAGGAAATGGGGTTAGCTGGGAGGAAATGAAGTTACCCCCTGTGCCCTCACACGCACACCATTTTCAGCCTTCCAAAATCAGGCACAATGCATGTGATTGTGATCTCATTTATAGTACTACGAAATGGAGATTAATTCCTTCAAAATCACAACCCAAGTCAAGTTTTGGAAATGCACCTTTAAGAAACATATGGCAGAACACAAATGTATTAAAGTCATCAATATTTATGGAGCAGGTAAAATGCATATTAGACAGGCTAGATGCCATCTGTCAAAATAATCTTGATTCCAACTTGCTATCCAAAATGATGAGGACTAATTCTAGGGCCAGCTCCTTAAGTCAGGTTAAAAGACAACATATTCCTGTGCCAACAAAACTGGGGTTATCACATAAATGAATCTGAAAGGATATCCTTATGTATTGAGTCACTGTCAATTCCAGACATGTACCAAAAATGTTGGACTCTGAACACGTCACGGAGTGGCCTCTAGGCACGACTTTGTCAAAGTAATTTTGTCCTTCAGACCAGAGTGCTAATTGTTCAGAAGTATTCCGGGCAAATTACGCCAAAAGTAAATTAACTAGTGACTCTATATCCCATTTCCTAAATCACTTATTAGAAGAATAGACCATATAAGCACATGGATGGAATAGATTATTTCAGGTAAGGAACAGACTGAAATTTTCCCCTTTCTAGATTAATTTCAGGAAGTGTTGGGATTTAAATATTTAACGGTCTAATCCTGCATCAGCTTATGTTAATAAAACTGTCATTAAACCCAGAGGAAGAAATTTCAGACCCTGGAAGTTAAATTTATTTTAATCCTGTTACACAGGGCTGTTTAATGTTCTCCACAGAAATCCCTAAAATAAGGCAAAAGTGACTTGTTTTTCAGATTTTGGAGGAAGTTTTGTTTCACACACACCAACCTGAAGCTCTGATCACGTTTGCCATCTTGGCCAGAATTATGACTAAGCTTAGGGGAAAAAACCCAAATGCAAGATATAGCAGGGGTTTCTTGTGGTTTATGGTTTCAACCCAGGTAACTTTCACTTTAAGAAGTGTTTTGATTTCACTCGGAACAAAGAAAAGCAAACAGTAAGTTGAAGGAAAGGGGGCCTGAATGGTGATGCAGCCCAAGCAGGTTGATTGTGTAGGAGTAGAGGGAGGCCTTTCCCCTTGTCATTATCAGGGGTAGGTGCCAAAATTCCCCTTTTCAATGGTAAAAAAGTATTAATGTCAGCATATATTATAAGTATAAAAGTATTTGAAATTCTGTTGGCTGACATAGTGTCAGCTGCTAGTTTTTCCCCTCATTCTTAAGAATCTCCAAGTGTAGACATTTTCCATATATTTTGAGAAGTTTTTAAAGTGCCAGGAAGTGAGTGTCACAGTCAGTAACCAATAGACACTTCATTAGCAAAGCTGTTATTAAGCAACACACAGCCAAAGTCCCCTGAAGTCAAAGGGGAATTTTCCATTTGCACCTTGAACCAGACCTTTAGATATGAGCCAGGTAGTAAAAAATCAAGCCTAATTAATACATTTATTTCTTATGTCCTCTATGTGATTAAATGTAGACTGCTTGATTAAGGGTTCTTCCCTCAAATGGACTCCTCGCGACTACTTTGTCATTGCAAATATCCACAAAATGTTTCTTTTGATGACTGATGCCTTCATTAAATACTACTTCAATTTATAAGACAAAAGCAACTATTTAGTGTTGGGTTTTTTCCTGCTGCTGGCTCCATGTTTCATCAGTGATGTGAATCACAGAATCCCAAAATGGTTTGGGTTGGGAGGGACCTTAAAGATCATCCAGTTCTACCCTGTTGCCATGGTCAGGGATATCTTCCACTAGACCAGGTTACTCCAAGCCCCCTACAGCCTGGCTTTGAACACTTCCAGGGATGATGAATAGATAATTTGTTGTTGGCAACACAAAAAACTTGCAATCTTTTCAGTTTTCCTCAAAACCTCTAACCCCTTAATGGGATAATAGATTGAGGTATTAAGTGTAGTGGGGTTTGTTTGTCTTCCCACCCTCAAAAGGTGTTTATGGAATAGTAGAAAATGACACAACTTGATATTCCAGCTCATATATAGCAGGGGAAGAAGAAGAGTAAGATCAGGGGAAATGGAGCATATTTTTTCAGTACCAGTAGAGGTTTGTTTTCTCATTTTGATTGTTGAAGTTAAGCCCATCCTGCAAAGTGTCTTCAAGTGTACACTTCACTGCAAGCGGATGTTGCTGAGCTCCATCTCTAACCCAGAACTCGTATAAAAGCATGCAAGGAAGACTAAATCTAATTTAATCTATTACATGTTTGTGCAAAATTGCTTAACCGCATCAAAGAAGCAAAGGCATCTACCCTGGGACAGACCTTGTCAAAGAGCTTTCCAATGCAAAATGCAATCTTACAGGTGACTTAGTCATGGGAATGCATCACTGAATGTATGCTTCACTTCTGCCCCCCCAATCAAAACAATGGAACCATTATCACAGAAAGAAATATTAGAACTGTTTTCCTTATTAAGTTTTCTTATTAGAGGATATTTAGCTGTCTATTCATCTTTTCTCCTTCTTCATTTAATCAAAGCATTTTTGAAAAGGATCTTTTCTGGGAATAAAGCATCTTCCAAGGGTCAGGAGACATTTAATTTTTTTTTTTTTTTTTCTTACGCAGTAAATTTAAATACTGGTTGGAAAAATTAGGAGGGGGTAGAATTCTGAATGAAGTGAATGAAGTTCAATTCTGAGCAAAGTTTCTTTCCACAAAGACCAGTAATTCTTGCACAAAGGTAATATTTCTTCCATGCCCAGCTCTTGTTTCTCAGTCATTTAATGTTTTTTACTGGGAGAAAAAAAAGATTGGTGTTCTATTATTTGGTTTCTGCACAAAGTAGTTTGAATGCCTGTTAACACCTCTTTCCATGGTTAAGTTGGTAAAAAAACCTCAGGATTTGGGAGATTATTGGTGGTCTGGTAATTCCTACTTCAGGCGAACACCATGAGAATGACCTTACTTCACTGAAACTCTGCCTGTTTTTCATTATTTTAGTCTGACATTGCATCTTCAGCACAGGAGAGGAATAGTTGACACAAACCTGAGGAGTTTGGCTCTTGGATACCTGACCTCTGTTGTCCTTTGCAGGTCTTTGGTTTTGGGGCCATTTACACTCATTGTCAGAGCATGAAGGGGATGTTATGGTTAATAACAATACCTGCAAAAAGCCTGGCCATGACACTTCCCCAGGCACAGCTTGGAGAGAGATCACACAGAGTATTCCTCTCACCTGCCTCTGATCACCTCCTGGAACAGACTGATGCAATCACATAACCAGGCTCATTTTGGATACCAGGAATCTTTATGAACCATTAATTAATGAGGGCCCAGCTCACTGACATCCATCCCACACCACCCAAATCGCCTGGATCCTCCTCCATAGCTTCATTTGGAGGTGAGCTGAAGCATAGCCAACCCCCCAAGGCTGGCAGTGATTGAAGGGGGCAGAGTGCCTGGGAGTAGGGAATTATCCTTTGTGGTAGAGTGGGAGTGCCCCTGCACCCTGCACCTCCTGCCTTGCTCACAACCACAGAGCACTCAAAACATAAACTGGTGCTGACAGCGAGAGCCAGGATTGATGTTACCTGCGGAGTCTGTTGTCCACAGTGCAGTTCTTCTGTGCTGTGGTGACAGGAAGAAGGCAGGCAGACCAGTCCAGATGTATTTTCCTGCAGCACTTAGTCTTGCTCAGAGCACAGAAAAGTCTAGATGTGCCCCCCTTCCCAATGAAGATGAAACTGGATAAAGTAACAACATTTAAAAGAGGATCTTTGTGGGATTCTGGGACTGTTTCTCTAAGAGAAGTGTTTGGAGGCAGAGACATGCTGGTTTCAAGGTCCTGTAAATGCTGATATGGACCACCAGGATGCTTTTTGATTGCAAATGGACTTGCAAATGCTAAACAGTGGCACAGCAAGGCCTTAAAGCTTTTTTATTTGTCAGATATTTGTGGCTTCTGTTAACAACCTGCTCATCCCTTGTCTCAATTGAGAACCTGCAAATACACTTAATTTAGTAATTTTAAAATAATAATGTCAGTAAAAGGTTAGAGTCACCTCTTACTGGTGATTAGCAAGTGACGTGTAGCTTTTGCAGATCACACATAGTAGTGCACATGTAGTTGTGTTCAAATTTATAGTTATATGCTGAGATGTGAGTGTGCTTCTCTTTGCTTGCAGACAAACTGCATAACTCCAAATTCCAGCACTCACAGGAGAGGGAGTTCCTTCATCCAAGTCAATGTGGTGGCCTGAAAACCAGAGCTTAAATTGGAGTGCTGGTGCACTGTGAGGTGTGGCAGTAGAACACCTGCACTGCTGCAGTGCAGGTTCAGTTGTGCTTCTGCGAAAAACACCTGCACAATCTCACCTGTGCATTGTGATCAGTTTTTAGTTCAGGTGAATTAATGCCATGGGTTTAGAAAAGGTGTGATGATTACACGAGCAATGCTTCTGCAGCAGAATCAGCCTGGTGCAAACAAGTTGCTTCTGTTTCTTGTTGGGGCAAGCTAATGTAAAGTTATTCATATTGAATTGTATTTAAAAGACCAGAAATCCTTTCTCATTCTTCACTAATTGAAGGAAGCAGACTATGGCTGCCAAAACCACAAGTCAAATGCCAATAATTTAAAGCACAAAGTAACTGAAGGAACAGACACACTAACTTAGATGTTAAAAAAATTGGATAGGAGGTGTTTTCCAATTCTATTTTAAGCCATATAAAATTATCACTTCATTAAAATCCCTGAAACATCAGCTTCGGGGCTAAATTTAGCTGGTACCAGCATAAATCCAGATCACCTCTCATAAGGTATTCATTTTATATAGATATAACTAAAGTCTAAATTTGTATGCTTTTGAAAGTGCAACCTTGTAGCCATAGAGATGGCTGCAGAATGGTGAATTTGGCCTTTTAATAGTAAAGCTATTTAGTTTGTAACTGATTATGCAAGCTGCCCATCTATCTTAATGCAGAGAGACAATGCGCAGGAGAAGGGGAAGCATTAGATTGAGGAGAGCTAATTCTGAAGAGCAAATATTAGCAAACACTATCCTTGTTAACCTTCTGAACTGGGGTATTTATTGCCCAGAGTCCCACCACTTGCTTTCTCAAGCAGTTTCATTTGCTACCTGAGTTCTCCTCCTTCATTAAACATCATCAGCCAAGTGCTGGTAAAACACCCCGCTGTGGTATATTCAACACTGAGATATTTCTTCTTTCCAGAAAGTACTTAGTCTGGACATTTGGTCTTGGGTGCATTGGAAGTCATATTGGAAAATACGTACAAATTCAAACTGGGAAGTCTTTCTACTCTTTGAAGAGCAGACTGTGGTTACCCCATCACCCAAAAGAGCACACAGAAGTATCGTATCTTCCTTGTGTTATTCCTGGTGATCCTCCAAGTATTCTGATGTTTTACATAGACTCTTGTTCAGAGTTGGGATCTAAAAGCCTCAGCTAACTAGTGTGTTTGACAGCAAGTAAAAATATTTCTTATTATTTTGAACTGTCCTGTTGGACCCTAAGAATTAACTTGCTGCTAGATAAAAGTCTGGGAAACCTATGAAAGAATGTCAGTCTCCTCCAATTCTTTTCTTTCCTCAGGTGTTTCAGATGTACTTCTGTTTTCATCCTTGTAATCTAGGCTCTTTTCCCATAAAGAATTAAAGTTCCAGCAATAACAATCCTTGGAGGAAATACTCCCTGGCTGATTGGTAGTGCCAAAAAGCTACTACTGGAAATTTTGCAGAGAACCTGCTTAAATGATTTTCACAGCATCTTCTGCATTTACTTTTTGCTGTAGATCACACATATATTGTGTAACAGCTTTGGCTATTCAGTGGGTAGTCTGAGGAACAGGAGGAGTATGTGAGATGGTGCAGAAGCCCCAGCTCTTGCTTCCTAGAGCATATGGTGTTTCTGGTCTCCAGGACACATATCTATGTCCATAAGAATTGAACTAAAAAATGTAGCCAGTCATTCTGCATATGCTGGTGCTTATGAATCCTTGCGGTGGTTAGAGATGGTGTAATTGACTACAGGAGAGTATAACCAACCCTCTGTCTCACAAAGAAAGAAAAATGTCCTTTATGCTTAACAAGCTTTAAATCTTCTATTTCAAGTTGTAGCTGCTACATTATCTGAGTGCATCCAGCCACTGAAACTATAGAGAACACACTGAGTAAAATATTCAGTGTTGGAAAACATAAGATGTGGATGTGGTCTTCAAGCTCCAAACTTGCTTAATTGTGTTACCCATAGCCTGTAAGTTACAGTGCAATAACTGACAAGCAAAAAAAGCTTTTATCAATATTTGTGTGGTGTGGGAACCAAACAAACCAATTTTGCAATTTGTGACTGCTTAATTATGTGTTTGGAGGCTAGCTCTGTCACAGATAGCAAAACAAGGTTAATTATGTCCCCCAGTGAAAGGTTTAAAAGTGTTTTAAAAGGTTTTAAAGCATTAAAAATGCACTTAATATTTTGTTTATTGCTGGACATAATAAATTACACACATTCTGCTTTGCACATCTCCTCAGCCAGCAAAGTTTTGAACTGTTTTGGTGATACCTAGGAAAAAGAAAGGTGCCCTTTCCCATTCCCAGGTGCCCTTAGTGCATTTTGTAGTAGTTCCCTGTCCAAACCCACATGTCCTCTCACAGCTGTCTTCTGTAGCTTGTGGGAATCATTTCTTTCACCTCCTGGCTTCAGAATGCTGCTGCTGGATTATTTGCACGCCCACAGACAGTACAGCTGCCAGGGGATTTTGGAGTGGGAGAAGGGGAAGCAGGAGGTGGTGGCTTTGCTTAGGACACTGCACAGATCAGATGGAGTAAAAAAGTGACATCTCAAAGGGGATTCTCCATCTGATTTCCCTCCAGAGGCAGCTGACAGCCAGTTGCTATTTTCTGCCCCTCCATTGTGTTCCACCTTCCGTTGTGTTCCAGGGAGGAAAGGAAGGAGCAGGAGGCTGCAAGCAGAGTAATTAAAGAAGGGTGTCCCTGCAGGAGACACATCTTGTCACTGGGCTTGGCCTCTGCCTTCGGCAGCATCAGCTGGTGCCACAGCACACACTGTGTCCATGGAACAGCTGATGCTGTGGCAGATGTGCAGTCCCCACTAAAATCCAAATGTCTCCCTGCTTGGACTTCCCACAGACAAGTCCTTTCGGATACTCTGTCAGGAAATACACCAAAGAGGTTGGTGTATTTCCTGGGGATCTTTTCTCCACTGAGTGTGTCCTATTGGGAAATCCAATTGGCTTGATTTACATCTTCTGCTTTAGTCTCTTTCAATCTTCAAATTCTTTTTGGATTATTTCTTACCCTTTTTTAAGTGAGGATGTACTTGACTGTGCTTTCAAGACCACCTTGTCGGCATCTTGACTTGCTGCAACCAACTGAAAACAAGCCCAACTTCTGGAAATTTGATTATGTCTGTTTCCCTGTGCTAGTTATTCTACACATAAGAGTGGGTCCCTGAGTTTCAGATTTATGCAGTAGATTCATTATGGGTAGAAGCAGGCAGCAAAAAACATAGCAACAAAAGAATTTACTGGGAGTTGTGACCCGGAGGTAGAAAGATGCTGTTTTATGAAACATTATTCTCAAGGTAATGTGCTATTTTTACCTAAATAGCAGTTGTCTGTTCCTTTGGCAAGAGAAAAACTTCAGCTTCTGGTTGAGGTTTATCTTTTGTAATAGAGTTCTAGCTATGTGAATTAGTCTCCTGTTCTTTCAGGATTAATTTTAGATGTATCAGTGGTTGGGCTGGAGAAATCAGCTTGTTCCGTGTATTGGAGACCTGTGCTGCTTTCCATGAAGCCCAGTGCTTCCCTTTTCTTTCCCTAAAGAAAAAGATAAAAGAGGGAAATCTGATGAAGATTACAGGAAGGATAGATAAGATGCAGGCAAAGCTTTTTGTCACTGCCACAATGGCATCTGCTGACCAAACCTCCATGTAACACAAGAGTTCAAATGTATTTTTGTAGAGTATTCACTAGATGTGATGCCATCCAATACATTCTTGAAACACTTGAGCTGACTGAAAGGTTGGGAAAAGAAAGTGGGGAGGTGAGATCTCTCTTCTTCATATTGCTGTTTTACAGACTTGCAATACATGAGGAGAGAAAGAATTTAAATCAAATTTAGTCACACAGCTCATGTGGATTAAGGGTTCTGTACAGAAACGTGCACCATTGTGAATACCATATTTAAACTATATGCTGACTACATCATAAGGAACACCCCTGTATACAGCACATATCAAGGACCAAGTGTTCAAATAACAGTCTGCAGAAATATGACTTTTAAGTTAGAGGAAAAAAAATAATCTTATCAACCCTGAAACTGAAGGAAAATTTCTGTCAATAACCACCAAGAGACAGTTTCTCCACTGCAGTTAGGAAAAAAAATTGGAGGCTGCCAACATATAAATTCAGGAGCTCTGGATATTTTCTCCTTCACAGAGACAGCATCCAGCTCTGGACTGCCCAGCCAGAGTAAACACAGAGCCTTCAGCCTTCCCAGGTGACCCTGTCTGTCCCATGTGGCTCCAAGTCCCTGAGCCAGTATAAACAGTGTTTTCCTTCCAATCACAATCCAACTCTGGATCAAGCAGCCACCAGTGGGAATTCTTAGGATACACATCACCGAGTGGCTGTAGGGATATTGCTCGGATCCAGGGACCTCCCCCACACCACTGTTACGTTGTTCTCATCATGTTTCAGAACTTCTGCTCTAAAATGCCGAAGAAATATTTTAAGAAAAGGCCCTGCTGTCCTCCTTAAGGAGCAAAAATCTCTGAGGCTGCACTTTCTGTTAGCTATAGTTTACTATAAAATTCTCCACTATTTTTCCAGAGCTGGACGCAGTGGAAATGAGCAATAATTAGGAGCAGGACAGTTGACCTCCTTTTGAACTTAGTGATTCCTTTAGATTTTGATGAAAACTTCTTATCTTTAACCTTTATCTCTACTTCTTCTCTTGGAGAAGCACTGAAGTTTCAGCCTTTTTTTTTTTTTTTTTTTTATTCCTAGTCATTCTTTGCTGAGGGAAAAAGTATAAAATTGACTGAGAAAGGAATTTTATTCTGAAGCTTTCAAAGAGGGCAAGAACATTGCAAGCAATGGAGGTTAAAAAAAAGAAAATTAAACTATAAAGTGCTTGACAGTGTCTCTTCTGCACTTACTTATTGGAATATGCTGCTCAAGCTAAAAGAGAGGGCAAGAGGTAATCTGCTCTGCTATTTGCTTTTAATATGATCATGTTTTTGGCTCCCACTACATCTAATGCTGCTTGTATCATTCAAAAACACACCTCATTATCTCCTGGTAAATGTGGAGCTGCTGGAAAACCAATTGTAGTGGATAGAAAGCCTCTGAGGTTAGGAGGTACATGAAATATATATCCTCAAAATATGTTTGCAATCAGTGACAATACTGCCTGCTAATGTATTATTACACCATTTGTCTTGTTCTTAGTCATAAATATTTTGTTTCTTAAGCTTTAAGGAAACTCAGCATCGGAGACCAAGTTTTGTGTAACTGGTTTAGCTGTTGCTGCTCTGAGATTTATCTTGGGTGCACTTGTGTGTAGCCTGCAAAAATCAATACATAAAACATGTAAGAAGAAGAGTGAGTGTCTTTTAAGCTTCTTTCATCTGGTAAGTATAGGGCTGATTTGAACAAAGGTGAGGGAGAAATTGAGTTTCACCCTCTAAGCCTTGTTTTCAGGGAATGCAAAGCTCAGTCCAGGTTCAATGCAGCATTCTCAGAGCAATGAACAAAATCAGTCTTTGTTCTTCAGTGAAACTTATCTGTGGAGGAGCTGCACTGCTTCCTGTGAAATACAGCCCTGCAGATGTGCTGTGCTCCTCATCCCTCTGCTTTTGCTTCCTTTGGACAAGGAGTCGAGAATGGACACTTTGTGTGGGGTGAAAATGATGCTGCCTGATTTGCCCTCTGCTGAGCCAGAACCCTGATCACGAAGGGACAGGACTTCCTGCCAGTTATTCCTGTTTGCTTATTTGTGAAGTGCAATGGGACATCCCGTGTGAAACCAAAGCCTCCCTCCTCCAAACCTCAGGAAAAGAGGCAGCAGGTTCTTGAGCAAGTGCAAACAACCTGAACTGGTGCTGTTAAGGCATAAATGTAGGCAATAAGCAAGCAGAGAGAATGAACGTTGTAGACAATAATTAAATAGTTTAGCTCTAAGAAGCATATGATCAGAGTTCAGGAGGTGACTGATCCACTTTAACGAGTAGAATGTAAGAAAGTGAATTGTAGCAAGTTAAGACTTTAAGTGGTTGGGCTATAAACCAGAATAGAAATTGATTTTCTAATAGTCTTGCATACTCCAAATATCCTTAAGTGCTTTATGTTTTAAATAGAGTAAATGCACAGCAAAATGAATTGCCTATTATGCACCAAGTAGTGCATTTGTTATTAAATCCTAGATCAGGACAGTATCTTTTCTGTAGGGATTTATTTAGTATAATGTTTATTTTCTAATATGAAATTGTCCAGAAACCAAATCCCCGTTCATAGGTGTGTTAGGGGCAGTATAAACAGAGTTAATAAGATCTCTGCTCCAAATGATCTGAGGTGTTAGAAGGCAAAAAGCACAGAGGTTGGTGAACACGTCTGGCTTTCTCTATTTGTCTCTATATATCTTTGTGTTATATTGTCCCAAGTAAATGGGATGAATCAACCATTTTTTGACTTGTAGATTGCCACAGAGGTGGGCGTGGAAATGACCAGAGGACTCCAGTGGGGCAGGGAAAGGGTGTTACAGAATGAAGTGGGAGGAAAAAAAACCCAGAAATACATTGAGAATGCAAAGAGGCCACAGTCGGGGAGCAAAGGAGGTCTGAGCAGAAGCTTGGCTATGTGGGTGGATGGGAATACCTATGGGACAAGTTCGTGTTGCTGCTGAGTGCAGCTCAGACTGCTGAGCAATGTGATCTAGACTGGGGAAACTGATGACTGCAGGTCTGAGAAATAATGAAGTGAAGAACCGTTCATAGAAGAGGATGTACAAGAGGATGACAAGAGGGGAGAGGGTGGGACCTGCAACATGTCCCATCCCCAAGAAGGGAGATACCAGCAGAGATGGGAGTGGAAAAGAGGAGAGTACAGATCCACTGGGGTCCTGCGGAGCTGTCAGAACAATGCAGTCTGATGAGACACTGAAAGGGAACAGGGTTTAGTTTTTTTAACTTCTTTCTACTTGGTTTAGTTTAATATAAAAGCAGTTATAGTGATGCATGTTCACAGACTGTGCGAGTGTTTTGCATTGTTTGATACATAATACTTGCCTATTTTCTCTAATTTTACATTGGTCCAGGCAGGTTTCCCAGTAACAAATTCTTGGCTCGTATTTGTGGTGTGACATTTTTGACAAGTATTGTCTGGGTTAATCCACTGTGGAATAATGGTTTGGATTGTTCACTAGAGCCCTGGCCTTCCAGCACAAACACAAACAAGCTGTAGTTAATGTTGTTTCCCTTTAGGAAGGTGATCACTATGTTCTCAGGTGAAGCAATTACAAGAAGGAACCTGATTCTGTGTTTATTTTAAAGACAAAATTTCTCTAGGCAAAATACTATCCATTCCTGATTGAGAGTGTATATGTGCATAATATACACTCTCTACGTTTCTGCAAAGACCGAGTTCTCTTGCTCTTTAGTCTTTCTGCCTCATTTGGAACATATGCAGGTACTGGATATTTGGAAGGTTGACTCAGGATGAGCTTTACCTAAACTGCTGAAAGAAAACGTGAATGTGTGCCTGCATGTTTACATATGACAGCAAATATAGACCTACTTAGCTCATCATTAGGCTCATAGTTGTTATATTGCAAGAAGTCTGGGAATTCTGAAATGGTAATATTGCTATATAGATCTTGACCCAGAGGCTCAACAGAAAGCTTATGGGGAAGACCTTGAATTCTCCATTTTACCTTCCGGGGTAAACCATATTCTTAGCCCTGTATTCTCTTCTTAGCAAATAGCTTTCTAGTCTTGCTGAAATACAAGTTATTCTCAATAAGCTGGGCCTGTTAGCAAAGTTTAGGGCTTGAAATATGTTCTAACCAACTACATGGAGCTGTTTGTCTGCATTATCTCATGCAAACAAGAGAACTTATTTCTTCTACTTCTTATTGATCCCAGTAGTTGAAGGAAGAAACACCTGATTTATTAGTCATTGGTCGCCCTTCCTGAGGACTCAGCATCTGAAATAAATTGAATGGGGTTAAGAATGTACTTAGACCCAGACACAATTGTTTGTGTGTCTTGTCTTTACAATAAGAAAAAAACTCAGAAGCAAATTCAAAGTGTCATTACTGTCATGCTATAAATATACACAATGCTGCACAGATAAGAGAATACCACATTTTCCATCCTGGAAAGAGCTTACGAGCCATTAGGTGCAGGATAAGATATAGAACCACAGATTTAGAAAGGAAAAGTAAAGACAGATAAGTGCTGAGGAGCAGAGAGAAAAAACAATCTGTGATAGTGATGTCTGGATTTTCCATCCTGACATGAAACTATTCCCTCTAGAAACATGAGGAAGCATCAATATTAGTTGGAAGGTGCTGTGCATTGTTCCATCTGACTTTGAAAAGCACTCTCAAGGAATGGGAAGATGACCAGAGCTGATCTAATGGAGTTTCTTCCACCACTGGAGAGCCAGTGGCATCTCTGGGTCCTCTGTTTCTCTCCACCAAGCCTCTGGCAGCAGTTAGGTGCCAAGACGTAGGATGGGGAAGGACGAGAGCACCCAGAATTCAGCTTATCACATGGAGTGATGTGCGTCTATGGAACCAGTTACTACAAGGAAAGACTTTCTCCTTCAGCATCTCAGAAATCATGGAAGTCTAACCCACCATTTCAGTGGTTTTCCTCCTTTTTTCCTTTCTATTTTGTTTCACACAGCAGTCAAACCAACTCACTCTGTCTGGGCTGTCTGCAGCCCGGGAGATAAGAGAGCAAACACCTCCCATAGTGACAGGGACTCGTTCCAACCATTTGTTTTGAGTTGAATGGTAGATCTTGGAAAACATGTTTTCCATTCATAAAAAGAAAAAAAAAAAAGCTACTCTTAATACTTTCTAATGCCATCCTCTGGAGGCTTAAGGGCCATGTGTCTCACACCCTTACTTTGTAGGTCTTGCTTTTATAGACTTTGTTTTTCACTCCCAGAGATTTATTGTCCCAGTGAAGAAACAGTCTGGATATGCCTTGGCAGTGGAAATGTAGCCATCTATTTGCTAAGAACAAGCTTGTGGTTTACCAGAATATTTCTGTTTCCTTCTGAGGTTTCCAGCTAATGAAGGGGAATTTATCCAGTACATTTATTGACATTAAAGTAAGAGTTGCAGTCCATAAATAATCCCATTGTTGTTTTAGTTTGCAGTTTAAACCATTTTGTCAGCAGCATTGTCATCTACTGTGACTCAGCTTGTGTTTTTGCTCACAATATCAGAGCTGGTAATGCAGACACACATTCCAGCTGTTCCCACCAAGTAGGCTTCAGAGTACATTTTGAAACCATTCCTGAGCTTTTCAGAACTGAGAACATCTGATCCTGAGCATGGAGATGAGTCCACAGTTATTCCTTAAGTGATATCTATGAAGATAAAATCACAGCCCCCGGACTGATTTCTGGGTTTGTGCAAACTCCTGCCAGCACAGGGCTGCAAGAAATCCTGTGAGGGACAGGTGATAGGGCAGCATCCACTGCTTTATCCACTCCCAGAAACTCCCAGGAACATTCCTGGCCCTGACCCCCTCTCCAAAGGAGTCATAAGCCCCGCAAAGGAGTCCTAATAGGCAGATAGTGTCATCTTCTTGATGGTGGATCCCTGTGTTAGGAAAAGATGGCAGTGCATCAGGGTACACTCTGCAGTTCCTGCATCCTTTTATCTCCAGGAATGCTGATCAGTTCTTTCATATCTGTCAGCCAGAGTTATCCTTTGCAAAAGCAACTCCTTTAGCATAAGGAAAATGTCAGGTCTACAGAATGAAGGCAATAAATAACTAAGTGTGTAATATTGTCTTATTTTAATGGAAATGTCCAGTGGATACAAGAAAACATATTGAAGAATTTCTACATAACCTCCTCTTTGCTGGCAGTATACCCCATTTTGAATTAGACTTGATTTTCATAAATTCTAAATTCATGAAAATTTTTCAACCTGATTAGCTGAAACTTTTCTGCCCTTCCTGGTGGGTTGCTTTTTTTAATCAGCTAAGACTCCTGCAGATTTTTAAAACTTATTTTGAAAAATAAAAGGAGCCACACAAAAAGACACAAATGCTACAGACTTCATCTCCATAGTTCTTTTGTCTGTATGATCAGTTAACTGGAGGGGAAAAAAAAGAAAAAGAAAAAAAAAAGGATGTTTAGTGTGATGTGTTTTGAATAAACTACATTTAGAGATTTCTCTTCCACGGGGTGATGTCCAATGCCATAGACTACACAAGAGTGTAATTGTGTCTTTACGGTCACAAAAGCGTTACCTTGCTGTTAAATATTCAATAATCAAGAGTTATTTCAATGGCTTATGCTTGACTTGCTTGTAAAATTTGCTTACAGCGGCTCAGCCCTGCCAAAGCACTTCTCCAGGTATTTACCTGAGGTGCTCAGCCTGCTGGCTGCCAGTCAGCTGCATTAGCAGGAGGACAAGTTTGACACTCAAGAGGTGAAGCAAAGAGATAGGCAAGTATTTAAATACACATATGAGCCAGCAAACAGGAGTGGTTTAAATATTAGTAACATTTTAATCTTGTTCTCTAAACAAAAGAGGATTTACTTATTCATGGCTCAAGAATTACAAATTAATGTGTGGAACTGGAGTTAGTACTGAGGGCACTGGAAATTCCTATGATTCACTGTATTTATTGTTTTAATTGTTCATATTTCCTTTGCTTTGAGGGATTTGGTCTCTGAGATTAATATGATGGTCACTGCCACATCTGTCTTGGATTCCTTACTCCTCAAGAATAGCCCTAAGCAGGGAGCATTCCAGAAGTCTCTCATTAGGAAGGAGCAGTCACAGTCTTTTATGTATCTATAGATGATAAAAGGCACTGATTTAGCACTGCTGCCTGAAAATCCACCAGCACTGCTGGACTCGGTAGGTCCTATGCAAGAAAGCCATTTCCAGGGAGACTTGGAGGACTTGTCTGTCCCTCCTTATTAATAGTAAAAAAATAGTAAATTTTTTTTTTCCATTAAGAACCACTTGCACCAAATCCTTATCAGGAACTGGACCAAATAAGTAAAAATAGTAAAGGATAGATTGAGAAATTAGTTTCCTACTGCATGTAAGACTGCAGACTTTGAATCCAAAAATAGTTCTGAGTCTAGTGGTGTTACCTACAAGCTCAAATGGGAATGTGAGACTTGCCTATGCCTGTACAAATAGTCTATCTGGGTCATGTAGTCAGTAAGCACCAGTACTCAGCATCCTGTGTCTGATGGAGCTAATGACAGAACAGGTAGAGCTTCTGGATTTTCACCTGCTGGATTCTCTCTCTAACCTCAAACACTTCTCTGTGTTTGAGGTCTCTGGAGCAATCCCCCAGTTCCCACTTGTGGTCTTTGAATTCTTCTGCACCCCTCTTCCTTCCTGACCCCTGTCTTCTTACCTGTAGGAACTGACCTGTAGCGATAAGACAAGGAGTAATGGGTATGAATTGAAAGAGGAATTTTAGGTTAGGTATTAGGAAGAAATACTTTACTGTGAGGGTGGTGAGATATTGGCACAGGTTGCCCAGGGAGGCTGTGGATGCCCCAATCCTGGCAACGTTCAAGACCAGGCTGGAAAAGGTCTTGAGCAACCTGGTCTAGTGGGATGTGTCCCTGCCTGTAGCAGTGGGGTTAGGAACAGAATCTTTAAAGTCCTTAGCAATCTGTAATAATCTATCATTCTGGATTTTCATTTATGATAACATTACTTTTCAAAGAATAAATTATTTGGGCTTGGGACAGTGACTCATTATGGTGATGCTCAGTAATTGTATCCTCCCTAAGCAAAGACTTAAATATTGACACACCTCTGGTATGTCAGAGATCTGTTTCACGATGATAATTTACTTCCCTAATTATCTGCAATTGATTTGCATTAGAGTCATATTGAGATTATTATATGACATGAAAACTGTCAAAAATTGTCAATTATAAGTTTTTATATCAGCCAACGTTAAACAACTCAAAACAATATAGAATTCAATAGGAAAACAAAAATTGTGTCCTGAATAAGACACTCCAATTGGCTGGCACACAGAATGAGTTCAACTTATATATGCCAATTTACAAATATGTCCAATAATAGTAGAGGGAGCAACTGTTCCACAGCTCTGCCAGTGTTCATCAGACACAGTGACAGTACCCACATCATTAATCTCATGGTATATTAGAAATAAAGTCACCAGAATGGAATGGTGTCAAAGGATAAATGTTTCCCCCTTTGAAAATAAACTTCTCAGTTTCACTTCATTGTGTTGTCTTTTTTTTTTTCCCCTTTCCACCCGCCCTCCTATAAATCCTTTGGTTTCACCTGGCATTAAGGTAACAGTAGGAGACCAATATCCTGTGTCAGAGCTCATTCTACAGTTATCAGTTTAGCATACCCTTAAATCCCCACGATTGCTGTGCCAAGACCAATCCTTCCTCTGCGAGGTTAAACATATGCATTACATATTGAAACAATGTAAGTAGCATGTAATTAGCGCTGTTTATGCATTCGCACTTTAAATTATACTTCTAAACCTATGATGTTTTTGAAGGCACTTCATGTTAGAGAGACTTAAATGAGCATTCATCTTGTCATTTTTAACTTTATTCATAAAGAACCCTCTAAATATATTTGAATGGTTTATTACATTAGAGCCCATGAACCGACATACACGTTCTTCCCTTAGAGAATATAATTCTTAATAGAACATCCTTTAAAATTATAAAACCCGTGAATGTGGCAATTGAATTTACAGACAGTGTCATCGACAACTTTGACAAAAGATGTTTGAAGGGAGGGAGTGATGGGGGACCTTTTTCCTGTCCTTTTTTCTTTTTTTTTCCCCCCTTCTCTTTTTTTCCCTTTTTTTAAAACCTTGTTCCATAAGGATTATAGCTCCCCCGCTGTTTGGAAAAGATAATTTCACTTGTAACACTAATAACTTGAGCAGGGAGAAGGCTGGCTGGGTGAATGGAATGCACTTCACTGCACATCTTGGCTTCGCTAGAAATCGGAAACAGATGGTCCTTGCGGCTGGCTTCCCACTCGGGCCCGCTCAGTGCCAGCCTGTGGTCGTTGGCTGGTTGCTGCTGGCACTGTGTGACTTGAACATAGTAGGACAGTGGCAAAAGAAATCAAATCTTTTTCATTGAGCAGCAAACTGTAATGAAATTTGACAGATCTGACATTCTATACCCAACATCTAGTTAGAATATATTAACCTTTTAGTTTTCTTGAGCTCCTCTCCTACCAGTTATGAATCTCCTTATTAGAGGTTTGCAGTGGCTCTGGAGATGGCAGGAAAGCAATATCTTCCGAATGCCCTCTAATGTTGGAGCCCAAACACATATTTCAAATAGTAAAGGAAATGTGGGGTTCTAACTCCTCCTAAATTCTTATGCAAAAAAACCTGCTAGTAATAGAAATACTGTTTAGACACTTTTGTTGATATTTCATATTAGGAAGAAAAAAAAAGTAATAGCAAGGTAATATTCCACCCCCGTGCGCTCAATATTTTCTGGGTATGTTCTGTATCCCCACACCAGTGGGCAGGGATACCTTTGATCCAGCTGCATCCAAACAGAGATTGTGATTTTGATGAATGCTTTTATTTATAATTCTATCAATTTGCATTTTCTTAGATGGTATAGATTAGTTCAGGGCAGGATTCCTCCCTTGTCTCTAAAGATTTCTTCCAATGTATGCTTGATATTAGCTTTTTTCCAGATCAGTCCCTCTCAAGGTCGTGTTGGCTGTCACATAGGCCTTGAGCCAGCCAAGCACGTGCTCCTGTGGGACAGGGACCTCTCTCAGGTGAAGAGCATGTTGAAATGTTGTAATGAGATATGGTCACAGATTAGGAAATAGTGGGTTATGTTTAGACTTAAATCTGGTTTATGTTCCTTTACATTTTGGATTGATAGAGAATAATTTTTACTTATTTTTTAAAAATGTTTGTATGTGTCATTCCTTCCCCTTCACTCCTTTCATCTGTTCCTCCTGTTTCTTTCAGACATGAAGTCACAGCACTGTCTGTGATGTCAGTGTGTTTCCATATTGACAGACCGTTCTGTCAGAAACAAGATCTTGATGCTTGTTTCAGATGAGGCAAAGGGGGAATACAGATGGTAGGAAGAAAATCAGAGGAGTGAGAAGGGAGCGGGGAGAAACACACACAACAGAGCTACAGGGGGAAACGCAGAGTCCAAAAAAAACTTTTCGTGCACAGGGGAAAGGACTAGTGTCCCTGGGTTCAGGAAAATCATCAGAAATATGTGTGCAACATTGAGGAACCAGTAGAAGCTTTACCATTGCTCTCATTTTGGCTCAGAAGTCCTTGAAGGTGCAGCAGTCGTGGTCACGTGCTGCTTCTCTCCTTGTTTACGCCTTCAGCAACAGCAGATCCTCTTGATTGAAGCCAGGATTATAGGATTTCCAAAAGCTAGAACACACTCGTTGTCAGCAACTTTGCATCAGTTCAGAGGCTGTCCAAAAATCAACTGTCTGCTCTCACGTGGCACTTGAACTAATTGTCACTCTTTGAGATAAGGAAATCCTTTTTGTAGATCATCTAAGTTCAGGCTTCCCAAGGAAAACGCCTCCCAGATTAGGAACAGATCTAAAATCACACTGGCCCAATCAGCTGAAATGGTTCTGAGCAATTGCAACTGGAGAAATTGGAGGAGGAAAAGGGAATAAAGAGAGGGTTAATGAACAATGGGTGCTGTGCAATTAATAGATAATCTAGTAATGAGGCCTAAGATCCTAAAGATGTGTCTGGCGCTGGGAGCTGTGCTCAGTTCTACCACATTTCTTTTACCAATGTGAATAGCAGAAGCCAACATTTGGAGAAACCACCCGCTATGCCAACATTTCAAATGCTCTCATGCATTCGGTTTCCAGTAGACTGTAAAATGCCAGCTTGATACAGTCATCTGAATTAATATACTTTATTAGCCTTTTTTAGCATTCGTTCCTGGTTCCATACACAGTATCCCCATCCAAATGTGCTGCTGAGGGGAGGTAGAGGGGCCCACTCACACTGTTTGGACTGTTGCAGGTAACTCTGCTCAACAATTAAGCCAATTATTTGTGGGTAGTTCGCCACTTCTCCAGCAGGAAGTCAGAAAGAAACTGGCAAGTACTTCAATCCATTGCTTGAGGCCTGAAGCTGTCAGAAAACAAATCTCTTCTCCTGTAGCCCACAAGCATACACACCTAACTTATTTCCAATGTGAAATATCACTCCTGTATTGCAAGCATTTTTATTTTGCAGCTGTGTCTGCACAAATGTCAATGCTGCATGAAGGCTTTTCCTTTCTTCAGAACAGATCTGATTTAGAAGCAAACATCTTTGTGGCTTATTAGTCTTTGGAAGGCATCGTTTTGTCCCAGTACTATTCACAGGGAGTGTTGTGCAGAATGCTGATTGACAAGAGTTAAATTCAAAACATGTAGCCATTTTCTGGTGTGTGGTTTTTTTTCCTGATTGAAGGAAAACTACTTAGATGTTTGTTTCCAAAACGGCATCTGTCAGCAATCAAAGGGGAAAAATTGCATAAAACAAATGCAATTGTTTGGAGTAGCATTTCCTGGATCATGTTAAATGCTTGATTTGCTCCCCATTATGCTCACCAAATAATTTTATTTTCCACAATAATTGCAATATTTAACATGTTGTATTTAATCTTGTTTTAATGCTATTAACAACAGCCGCTTATGAAAGGAGTAATTGCTCTACGGGTAAGAACTCACCATCCCCAGCATCAGAAAGAACAATGGCAAAGTTAACTGCACCTAATTGTTCTGAATTTAAAATGCTGTTAACCAACAGCACTCCTCATTTCTTTGCACATAACCACTCCACTGTCAGGAAGGAAATGGTTTCCTGCTTCTGTCATTCATAATCTGAAAAGTGTATGATGTGAAAAAATATTTAGTTGGTGTGTTTTTAATTAATATTGGGAGGTAAAGTCATATATTGTTGTAGGAAGAAGTGGTTAATAGAGCAATGCAGAGAAAGTTTGTCAGTAGCTCTATAACTACACCAGGTGCTGAAAGTCCATATAGAATAGAGATTTATCAGAACTTGTCTGGAATGATGTGCAGCACAACTGGGTATGAAATACTAAATAAATAATAAGCCGAGTGGCTATGTTGATGGGTTTAAGAGGTAGGAGCAGGAGAGCAGCATAAAATTGAATCTGACACTGATTCAAGGACTGATTGTTACTGAGCATTTTGCTTTATATTTTGTGTGATTATTTGGAGGGAGATTTTTTTCAATAAGCAGCAAACCACTGAAAGGACAGGTAACAAACCTGCAGTAACAGAAGATGACAAACACTTTGCCTAGCCAGAGCAAAGACAGTTCCTGGCACAGTGTCCATCTTTTTTTTCCTGGACTCAAAATAAAACTTAACACTTCCCATGCTAGTCAGACCCTTTCCTGTAAACTGCAGTGGGATTATACCTGCTATCTGAAGCTAAAAGTGCAAACTGGTATGCTGAGTGGTCACATAGATCATCCATTAAAGTATTTTTCATGTAGTCCAAACAGATTGCAAGGATGGGGAAAATAAGCCCAAACCCCTAGTCCCCACAGGTTACATTAGCAGTTTGTACCTACCCTAAATCATTTGCTTATCATCTCGCACATCATGGAAATGTGAAGGTATTATTGAAGCTCAGTGAAAGTTAGTCCAGTCCTGCGCTGAATGGCAGTTCTGTAATCTGTGCAGCCCAGAATGATCATTTTGCTGTAGCCAAACAGTTAAACAACAGTTAGTACACAAAACAATCCAAGGAAGAATTGTGTGCCCACGAGCTCCCTTTTTTGATACAAACAGAAAAGGATATTGTTTAAAATCAAGTGGATGGTTTTAATACATTTCCCTCTTGCATCCAAATCAGAAAAAGATTTGCAGAGTGTAGCTGTTTCTGAGTGAGCAAGTTGTATTAGCCATAGCTCCACAGCCCTAAGAAATATTCCTGGCAAGAGTCTGTTTGCCAGTTCAGAAGTTCATTTTTCTGAGCACTTGAGGAAAGGCACTACTGTATAGGCTGGAGTGCCCTGTCAGTGAGGGGTGGTGGTCACAGCCCAGCAACCGTCGCTCCGTGTGACACAGCGGGGTGATTTAAATGGAAAGCACTCACTGCCTGCTTAACAGTCAGCTGTCATAAAAGTACTGCTTCTGTTGGGCTTACAGTATTCCAGAAGAAGTGGGAAATTGGGAAAAAATTTATTATTATCTTTGATTTTGCTATCTAGGAAATGGATTTTAATATTAGACAACGGCAGAATTTCATAACTTTTCAAAATTTTTTGTTTTGGAGTTGTCTTTTCCCAAGTTATCTGTCAATTCCTCATGCAAATTTTGAGTGTTGCAGAGAAGTTTTGCATGAGAAAGAAACAAACCTCTGTGAGTTTAGTGGTTGTCACCTGATGGTATTAGAAAGTGTAACATTAAAAACCAGATTTTAAAAATATGGTAGCAAAATTGTATTAAGAAAAATATATACATAAAAAGGGAATTGTTCAGTTCTTAGGGGGAACTTTGAACTTTCATATGAAAGTCATTCATTTATACAATATGATCTGATATGTAAAATCAAGGAGGAACAAAGAGCCAAAACTTTAACGTCTCAAAAAAATGAAAGAGCATTTGATTCCTTCAGAAAGCGTCTGTCACTGGGTTGAGAAATCAACTGGAGCAGTTTATAGTTTTGTTGTGTCTTTCACTGCTTAAATGATTATATGCACAATTATGAAATAAAGAAAGAAAGACACGATCTTTTTCTTTTTTTTCCTCAGTCTTTTTTTCCCCCTCCCGGTCACGTACATGAGAAAAGTAGCTGCGATAAACAGATAGTGAATCAGACTGAAAGTCTTTAAAAAAAAAACAAAAAAAAAAACCACCCAAAACATTGCATGATAGTCTCTAAGCAGTTCCATCT
The DNA here is from genome assembly GCA_013397135.1 of Pachyramphus minor. Classification (NCBI taxonomy): domain Eukaryota; kingdom Metazoa; phylum Chordata; class Aves; order Passeriformes; family Tyrannidae; genus Pachyramphus; species Pachyramphus minor. The sequence continues at coordinate 893,247 of VYXB01007985.1, read as the reverse complement.
GTCAAGCAGAAATTTTAGGCTAATAGCCTGTGGCGATCTCCCTCCACAGTCCACTACCTGCCTTTGTCCTATTAAATCTCTTTATTCTTCTTAAAAAAGAAAAAGAGGAAAGGAAAGAAAAACCTTGCAGACCAAAATCATCTGAGTGATGAAGCCCTAATTTTGACCGCCTCTCTTTGATGTTGAGCAGTGGGTTCTTATTTAAAAAAAAAAGAGTGAGTGAGAGAGGGGGAGAGAGAGGGAGAGAGAGAGAGAGGAGAAGACAGTGCTAGGAGCAGATGACTTTTCATCTCCACTTCACCTTGCCACTGGGTCTGTGAGAGATTGGTTCATTGTCAAGGAGATTTTTTTTTTTTTACCCATGATTCCATATGGTATGGACCGGGCTACATGTTGCCCAACATGCCAGTGCAAATGTTTTCTCAATTAGGTGTCTTATCTCCCGTGAGTTAGCATCAGATGAAGCTTGCTGACAGCATAATGGCAGGGAAAACCTCCGACGGCTCCATCAAATGGCAGCTCTGCTACGACATCTCGGCCAGAACTTGGTGGATGGTGAGTTGGCAGCAGGGCTGCTTTTTTTTTTCTCCCTTTTCTACTTTCCCTCCCTCTTTGACAAAATGTCCCAGACCTCACATTTATCAAATTAACATTTGATTTTTTTCACACTCTTCAGTAGAGCAGCCTCACACTTGCCCCACTTGTGTGCTTTCCCCTGTGTAACAGGAGATCGTTAATGTGCACTACAGTTTCCAGAGGGAAGCTTTTTCAATTCTCCTTAAGGGAAAAAAAAAAAAAAGTATGCAAAGAAGTAGTTTGAAAAAGCCTTGTTGTGCAGAGTAACTTGTCTCAGTCAGCTGCCTAGCGCTCAGTTTGTTTTACTTTATCTGCTGCTTTCCAGTGTCCGTGTGTGCGTGCATTTTTTACCATGCAATATTTTGTAGAGAAGGGAGGTGGAAAGTTCAGTCCGTTACCCAGCGAGTCGCTCACTGTAAAAGCCTGGGACGGTGCGGTCGTAGCGTGGTGTAAAATCATCACGTGTGAGAGGAGCGCGGTTTGTGAGGTGCTGCTTTCAGCCGAGACCCCGATCTAACTTTTCCCTCCGCTTGTTTGCGATAGAACAGGTTCCCGGGCTGTGCTGACCTGGAGCCATGTGTTACAGATCCCACATAGTCTGGCTCTAGCTGCTTTTGGGCGCAATTAAAGTTTCAATAAAGTCCCAACATGCTCCGTAGAACGAGTTAACTAGCATGTCATGGTCAGCCGGGCCAGACAACCTTTGACATCTTGAATCTATAAGAGGTATAGTGAGTTAGGAGGATGCACAATAGCCCATTGTAGCAGAAGATGCAAGTCCTGTTGCGAGGAAGAGAGTCTTCAAATCATTACTGCCCTCGTTAGCGTGTTGTCCGTTAGGGATTAATTCGTTAGCAGCGCATTTTTAGTTTTCTGTAATTATTATTCTTGTGGCAAGCGTGAATTCTTCCAGTGAGAGGAAAAGTTTGCTGCCAGGACAATGAATGTATTATCCGCTCCTAACTGGACCGTGAACCTCAGCTCATTTCACATAGATATCAGTTAAAAAAGGACTGGCGAGTGGAATTACAAAACAAGGCATGATCACTTTCATTGTATGATACGCTGAAACAAGTCGGGGGCTTTCCCTCCCCCTCGCCGCCCCGGACCAATTTTGGTATCATTTGGAAAGTTTAAGACCTCAGAGGACTTGAAAGACTTTTAAAAGTGAGATCCGGAAGGTTTTTATTCTGCAGCTTGGTGGTGGCCATTGTGTATATCATGTGGCTTGTGTTTAAAGGTGTTTGGGCTCGGGGTTTTCCGTTTTGTTTTGTCTAAACTCTTAATTTTTTAAGTGTCTCTTAGAGGTTTGCCAGCGGTTGCCAGTGAAATGTAACATGCACTGTTTGGTTAATGGGAATAGGGAAGGATAACCACTTTACTTATAGTACTGATTTTCCAATTAGACTTTCTGCCAGAAGTTGGAGGGGGAAGGGGTATTTGCATGCACATAAACTGTTGATTATTCATGTGACTTTTTTTTGTAGCTTGTTAAACCCCTGTAAATAAGGCTATTGATTTTTACTTATCGTTTTCAAAGCAAAGTTTTTCAAGTACTTGTTTTAGCCACAAAGATTTATATCATACTGTGATTTTGCCTTATTCTAAGCCATTTGTATATTTTGTTACCACTCCTCTTTTATTGTCTATCAGCTGCTTTTATGAAGAGGTATGTCCGTGTTTATTATTTATTAAGTATTCTCAAATGTTACTAGGCAGTTATTATCCCTCTGTAGAAAGTGTCCGAGGAAGTTTCATTTCAGTCACATCTATTTCACAGATGTTTTAGTACTGTGAATATAATATGCAAAAATCCTGGAAACATTTAGTAATGCACTTGCCTAAAAATAAACAGTTTTATAACCACACATGCTGTTGTTTAGATTAAACATTGCAGAAAGTTCTCCTTAAACTCGAACGTCACACCATTTATTTTCTAACAGAAAAAAAAATCACTAAAATAGCCTCTTTTTGTTGAAGCTGTGCTAGATGAAAGAGATGTTATTTTTAGCTGAAATGAATAATTCAAGATCTTTACAATAGATGTGTTAATTGCAAATAATTTTCATACAAAGTTTCAATTATTGATGGAGTAATAAGCAGGCTTTCATACGCTACTAATCTAAAACGTACAACAAAAAGTAGATATATTTTTTCTAACCCCCAAACCTCATCCCATTTGCCACATTCTTTTAACCAAAAGTAAGCTAGAGAGCACATTTTAATGTTTTAAAGACAAATAAAGCTTTGAAAATTACCTCATGCATCGTCTGGCTGCACAAAATCTCAGCTGCACAGTGCTAAACTTCGGATTGGTACTGCCAGCATACAAAGAGATGAGTGAATACCCCTTGCACCCATATGGACTCAGCTGCCAGCACTGGGATATGCAATTTTGCTTTTTAATGAATCGTAAACAATTTGTGTGTCAAGCGAGGGAGTTTGTTTCCTTTCTGGAGCAGGTTCTAAATCCATTTGAAGCTATAGCTGTGTACTGTACTGGAGTATTATGCCCAAATTTAAAGGTTCTGTGTCATCTGGATGAAAGGACCTGTTATAATGAAAGAAACGGCTTTTATAAGAGGCTGGGTGTAGTAATCTCTCTCTCTCTTTCTTTCTTTCTTTCCCTCTTTCTGTCTCTCAACCTCACACTCTCCCTCTTTCACCCCAGTCTATAGCATGTTTATAGCCAGCTCTGGAGATAATGGAGATTGGTTGATTGCATGATTAGTAAAATGAATGGATTTTAGCATTGGGCAAAGCAGCTTGCAATTCTGAAAGGTGGCTTTAAAATGCAGAGTTCTAATTTTGACCTTATTTTCTTTCATAGATAATCTTTATTAATGCTCCTTTAATTCATTTTTCCTCATCACAGCTAGTTTTTCTCTCCAGCCATCTGATGGAATGGCTAATATATTTTATCTTACTTGCCAAAATAGCAAGAGGTCAAAGTAAAAGAAAAAACATTATTTTTCTTTCTTGTAGACAGTTGTAAATGTTTCAAACATTTCAGCATAACTCGCAGGATTTGTACATTTTAGCAATAATTGCCTTTGTCACCACTGTTCAAGGCAGTCTTACACCTAATCTACTTTTTTATGCTTTAATCAAGTAAATGCAGAAACAGTATTATTTTGGTTGTGTTGTAATGTGACATTTTAGCAGAAAATTTCTTCCAAATGCTGTAAAATTGCATAGAAATAAATTATATTTAATTTTTAAATATAGGTATAATGACAAATAATTTAACCAGTATAGCAGCCTGATGATAGGAGATGAATTTGTTGGGAAAATGATAATTATTTTTTTTATCATTGGCACTTCTAATTTAAATTTGCTGCTGTCATAGAGACACTAAAGGGTTAGTCATAGAAAAGTTTCAGTACTGTCTTGCATTTGTAACAAATATGTGCAGCTGTGCTACTTTTATAAACATTTATTTCAAGCTGATTATTTTTTTAAAATTATTTGCTCTAGCAAAGCCAATATGATGTGACTATAATATGTTTAATAAGAGATTGTCTGCAAAATTCCTTTGCACAGGGTTTTTGAAATACATGTGTAGCAAAGGTATATACTGGAGGAAAATTCTCCGTAACAATACAAAACTAAAGACCCCAAACTGGGCCAAATTCTGCTCAAGGTTTACGCTGCCATCGGCTTGGAGTTGCTGCGCTGGGAGGAGTGGAGCGACTCCAGGTTTACTCACCTGAGGGACTGAGAGCCAACTTGGACCCATAATTTGAGTTCTCTCAGTCCAAACAGTTTCAAAGCCCCAAAGTGTTCTCTTTGTGAAACATCTGAAGAAATATAAAAAGCCTCATTAATAAATAAGAAGCCATTTCCAATGACTCCATGTATGAGTTAGCAAGCAAACTGCTCTTATTGAATGCGAGAGTCAAAGCACAGCTTTCAGTCATTTTCCAAAATAATTGTTTTTCTACTTTTATTATCCATAGTTCAGTGTAAATGCCTTTATTTTCTTTAGATATCGTAAATAAAAAGAAAATTTATTAAAAATAGTCAGACTGGACTTGAAGTGGTCATTTTGCTACTTTAGATGTTTTTAACTCAACATAATTTTTGCACTGGAGCTGTTGGTAACTACTTTTCTTTCCCACCTCTGTGCTCCGTTTTTTTCACAGGAATAGCTGAAATTGCTCAGATAATTTATGCAATCAAAAAATTTGAAAATTTCAAAATGTTACTATAATTTCCATCAATTAAGAATTAATAGAACCCTCACTATAAATCTCATTGTAAATGAGATTAAAAAGAATGACGCATCTAATAAATATTTAATTTGATCATATGAAAAACTAATTGTTACTGCCAAAATACAAAAGTAGTATTTTTTTGTTTTAATCACTGAGCATATCTGTACATACTCTCATCCAAGTTTATCATGGTAATCCCCACATGCTGTTGAACCATCCGTGGCTTTGCTGATCTGTGCTTCCAACTTATAATTTACTGTGAATCAAAAAGCATATATGTATTAATAATTATCCTGCTCCTACCCCTGTAAAAATAACAAAGTGTGAACAGAGTGTAACATTGCATGGATTTCCTTTGTTTTATACAGTAACTCTCATATGTTCATATACTGCTCAGCTGCTATATAAATATTTTTAATAAAATGAATCCTTCTCTGTCAGAGTTCCTAAATTCTGTGTATAACTTGAACACTTCAGTGCATCATTATACATATACTTCATAGTATCTTCATTTTCTATACATGGCCTCCTTTTGCCTATAAGTATTTGTCCTAGTTGTTTTCTACTCTTTTTACTTCACCTGTCCTGAATATTGCCATGAATGTTTCTAATTTAAAGCCAGAGGAGTCAGTGGCTGATTAGAAGACAGGAAATTGGAGGATTAAACTGTCTGGTTGAACTTCCTTTACTTATCAGTACCGTGTAACTCTCACTGGATTATAAACTCGTTGGGACAATTTCTACGGTGTATCAGTACTTCTGTTTTCTTAGTCTTTATTTTTCTGGAGAAAGTACAAAAAATGGGGAAAATGCATAATTTGCGGCTGAAAACCAATACTTTTTAATAACTATGAAGCACTGGAAGTTTAAATTATTACATTTTTACAAATGTCTTCAGATATGAAAATTCATTCAATTTTAAATCATGCAGGTTAATAATATAGGTTTTAAATCCAGCTTATAAACAACCAAGCAACAGATACTTTCGGGGAGGGGAAGGGAAATTACATCATTTTAGTAAGAGGAGAATGCGCCATGTTAACCCTTGTTCAACCCTCTTCGCCTCAGAAACTTACACATTTGTTGTGTCATGATGGTGTAGCTGTAGGACACTCCGAGGAAAGGCTGGAGAGAAAAGCCTGTTTACCTAAAAAACTTTGTCTGGCTTCCAGTGCTGCCCTCGGAGTCAGGAGCCGGAGCTCTGACATCCTCGCCCAGCATTTGCCAGGATGAAGGATGTTGTGTAGATCATGTAACCCGGAGGAGGACGGAGAAGGGTACAAATTTTTACCCTTATGGGGTTGTTGCTGGTGATCCCCATGTCTTATTTCCAGAGTTCATCATGACCCCTGGTTATGAAATCATTGTGATAGTTGGGAAACAGGAATTAATAGCACGATCTGGAGGATCTGTCTGGTGAGGGATAATTAGGAGAAGTTCCAAGCTTAGTCCATGCTGTACCTAAGGTGTCTCTATGCTACCACTCACCATAATTTCATTTTACACACTGGATTGAGATCTGAAGGTGTCAAGACTGTGTTGAAAGCAGAAAAAGATACACACTACCTGAAAGGATGAACACCTTGATCTGAATCTGAAACCTGTGAGACTAATCATATATCCTCCACTTTAAACACCAGGATTGGATCTTTAAATTTATTGGGATGGTTGTGATAGTTTCTATCAGTATGGTTGTGCTATATTAGACTACATTAGGCAAGTTTTCCACTAATACTGGGAATAACTGGAAATCAAGATGAAAATAAAAGAATATTCTGAAACTTTTTGCTGCTGAAGTCCCAGTAGTTTCCATACAAACAATCTGAAACTTTTTATAACTTTCCCTACCTTCAGACAAGAGAAAAAAGGTAACATTTTCTGTTTTTCTGAAGGTTCCCCATGTTTTAAATCCAGAGTGAAAAGAATCTTGCTGTGCTGCTTGATGCATCCTTCTCCCTCAGATGTGGTCACTCACACTGATTAATATTTAAAGATGATTCTAGGATGAATCAAGTTGTTTCTTGATTGATACTTGGAGACAAATATTCTAGCTCATAACAGAATGTTTTTTATTGATAATATCTTAGTTATTTTCGTTAGTGTAATAGGAACATCTTTCACAAGTGCTGTAGGTAATAACTACAGACCTCATTGCAGGTGCTCAAACTCTTTGTACATGTTCATACACACATTTTACATATGGAATATGTATGAAATCCACCCAAAAAAACATAGGCCTTGCCACACTCCGAAGAAATTCAACTGATCTCAGAGCAGCAGGAGCCGGTCTGACTGAGGTGCCTTCAGAGCAGGTGCTGCACAAACCTGCAGTAGCTGTTTTACACAAAGGTTTTAGAATTATATTCACTGCAATGAAGATCTCTGGGTCTGTTTTCCATAGAGGAGATTAATGAAGAGTAGTTCTCCATAGGATAAAAATCATTAGAACAGATTAAATAGATGTGTTGCCTAGTGGAGTGAGATTCAAAATATTTTGCCTGTATAAGCGTATCTGTTGTTCTTTGGTGGTTTGTGTTTTTCTCAGAGGCTGTGAAACGCAAAGTTAGCAATACAACTAGAGATGGGTGGAAGTGTTGGATAGTACAGATGGCACTATAAGCTTGTAGGCTTTTACTACCCATAATTGCAATGCCCTTGTTTTCAAAGGAGTGCAGGTTGCCCTTGATGTACGAAAACAGCCATATTAATTTCACAACCCAATTGGAATCGCACACATGGATTGAGGTTGTCAATAGGAGCAGTGTGGAAATTACGAGCATAAACAGTGCTCTCAAATAGGCCTTTCTGCTTTAAACATGACTAACTCAGAAGACACAGGGTGTATATGGTCACTAGTAGGGTATTTCCATAACTGAGAGAGTCTGTGAGTTAATTAGAGGGGAGTTTTTCCATATTTTTTTTTTAATCCAGAATTCAATTAGGCTGGACCTTATTCTGCATGAAAATACACTGATATTCTTAAGTTGTCATCTTTAGTAAAGAAAATGGAAAGTAAAGCATTTATGTCAAGGGAATATAAAGAATATTCCAAAGTGACCTGAATTAACCTTTTGTGGTCAATACAAAAAGAGAAAAACTGTCCCTTTTGATCATTCAGTCAACATTTATATTTGCTTTCAGGAACAAATGGAAACAACATGCATGTGCACTGCTGTTTGACGGGGCTTTTTTTTACTATAACTTTTCTTTTGTGATGTTATTTGAAAGAATAGATTAAGAAGAATGGATTAACCATGGGTTATTTAGGGCAGTGACTGAAAGGTGAATCACCAAGGTTTTATGAGAACACAAACAGAATGCGCTTTCAAGGATTATGAGCAAACACAAGTAAAACTCAACTTTACTAGTGATCTGCTGCTAATGAGTTAATTTAGACAAATGGGGACTTGTTGCTTCCTCTCCTTTTACCTTGGTTTTCTAAGAAAATCAGCTGTCTGCCATGTGCAGGAAACTGTAGCATAAGACATTATTTAACACCCCCAAGGAATTCCCTCCTGTTCAAAAATCAGTGTCTAATTCTTACACAATTTTAAAAAAAATAGTAAATTTCTTACAAATTATAACTGTCTCACCTGATTTTATATGATGCACATTTTTTACTATGTTGAAATTCATTGTAATTTCTATTATAATTTTCATTCTTAATGAAGTTTTCTAAGAATTTCTCACAGAGAGATGGAGGAAATACCTTCCAGGGAAGTATGTGGGCATATAGGAAGAGGACAGAGGTTTAAAGCCATGAGAAGCTCTTAGAAGGCCTGGCTTCTGGAAAACAATGACCTTTGGTAATTTCTAATATAAGTATGTGTCAAGAAGTGAAAGTGTAAAGAACAGAAGGAAAAGGACTGACCAAAGGGTGGCTGTTCAGCACCCACACTGTAAAGGAGATAGGAGGGAAGGCAGGCTTTGATATGAGAATGTTTCCTGGAATTAGGAAGAGCAGTGGCCAAGAGATCACACCTGAGAGAGGCAGTGAATCACAGGATAGGTTTTTTATTCCTTCTCCAAATCACCCCTTGAAGTGTTTTCTTTTTCAGTACTTAAAATCCCCTTCAGTAACATATGGGCTCCCAACTGCTCTGGTCTTCCAGTAACTGGACCACTGCACAAGAAAATCACTTAGTGTTTTATTTTCCTCTCCTTGGATGCAGAGGCAGGGTTTGCATTGCAGAGCAGACACTTATTTGCCCAAACTCTTCTGCACTGAGGCAACTCCATAGCAGGAAGCCAAATAGCCACAGGACAACAGCAGTGTCTGAACAGAGCAAGGCTCCGTGCCAGCTCCAGGAGGTGTCCCTTGTGACCAGCAGTGCAACCACTCCTGATTGCATTTGCTCAGTTCCACAATTTCAGGGAATGTTTTAGAGAACTTCGCTGTAAACTCTGTGAAAACTGAGAGGAGGGGGGAGGAAAGGAAAAAAGGGCAAAGTTGAGGATTCAGAACAGCCTAATGTTCCACTGATCTTGTCCCACAGTCCTGCATCCTGGTGTCTCTCACTTTCAGCTTGACAAAGTCTGTGGTTTCACAGCACCTTTACCCTGAGAGCCGCATGCCCTTATGGCATCAGTTGTTCCCATCTCTGAACAATGCAATCCACCTTTCTTTTACTTGTCCCAACACACCAGTTTTCAGATCTGCTCCTTGATCATGGAACTGATCCTGCATAAAAACCCAAGATCTTCACAATAGCAAAATGCAGTCTGTGAGGAGGAGCACAAAATTTTCAATAAAAAATGTTTTATCTGTCCAAAAAGTGAATTATTGCCTGCCTAAGAGCAGAAAGATCAATGGGCTGGGAACTTTTATTTTCTCTTGCAACAGGATAAGGGGCTGGAGACAAAATGAGTGAAAACTGTACCCTGAAAAGCAGTGTGAGACAAGACCTTCTGGAATATGAGAAATAAACAGACCGGTAAGGGTGGAATGACAGAGCTGCAGAGTTTTGAGGATGGTGACAATTTCAATGTGATGCAAACATCTGTTCATGTGCTCTGAATTGAGATAATCAAACACCTACACTCCCATGTCTGTGTTCATGCCTGCAGATTCCTTTGTTCCAATGAGTTTTCTGGACGCTTGCTCCAGGACGGGTGTGCACGAGCGTGGTGTGGAATTTTTATTTGTATGCTGTAGGTGTTTGCACCTGCAAAATGCAGGTGCCTGCTTAAACCTGTATTACCACAAGCAGATATGCAATGTGTTTCCCTTGGTTTCTGGAGAGGTCTGCCAAAGCACTTTAATTTTTTTATGTCTCATTCTCCCCATCTACGGAGTAGAATAATTAAACTCACCTCAGAAACGGTGTTAGATATTAATCGTTGAGTTTCCAACATTATCTGTAGATGATGTAATTACAGTATTTATTTTTTAATAAAAAATATTTATGAATATAATGTTTTACAGAATTAGGGAACTAAAAACAGGAAAGACTATGGAGCCTTTCCATCTCCCAGCAGTCTGTTTTTTACTGTTTATTTATTGCTGACTTTTATTTTGCCTTTAAGCCAAACACTATGGGTTACTCATATAGCATATGCTTCTTCACTCTGCACACAAGTAAAAGCAGTGATCTCCAAATCAAGATAATGTTTTAATAAATCTTGACTGAGGATGCCTGGAGTGGTACGAATGCTCACACTGTGTAAGGCACAGACATCTCTGCGCATGCCACTGTTTCATATTAAGTAGGAGTTTGGTAAATTGAGTGGATTACTTGGATTTCATTAAAAATTAAATGTACAATTATTTAGATGAATTTTTCACATATGCTTGTGGGCAAACAATTTTTGATTAGTTGTTGACATATAGTACACACAGTGCGTGTGTGTGTGCGTGTGCACATGTATATTTACATGCACGATATATAAATAAAATACAGACAGTAATGCAGTGTTAGGAAAGTCCACTGGTAGTCATTAATTTGACAAGACTTACATAGGATGGGAAGAATAATCTTCCTCAGAGTGAAAAATTGTTTTCATACATCACATTAAGACTTATTTATGCAACAAGCAGTGTAAGAGCTCAAGACCAAGCACACCTCATCCCAGCAACTTTTGCTTGTCTCTTTGAAGAAGTTTTTTCTTCCAAATGATGCTGTGGAAGGAAACCCATGCAATGCCTGTCACTGGCCCGGGGTTGCGGGATTTACATCAGTGAAGCAATTTTCTCAGTTTAATTTTAATTAGAAATCAGGTGGTAAAGCTGGGGAAGGATTTGTAAAGATTTGAAGTGTCTGAAGAAGAGAGGCTTGAATAACACTGTATTAGTCATGAGGCGAGGAAGGAAGAATGTTGTCGTGATTTGAAAGTAACATTGTTCAGTAAACGAAGATGTGTGAAGCACTTGCTAAACTAAATTAGTTCTGAGGTTTGGTGAGTGTTTGTGTAATTCTGCTCATTGAAGCTTTGAACAATTGTGAAGGAGAAAACAGAAATACATCTATTAAGGAAAAAAATGTTTGAATTGTCTTCTGGTGATGTTTATCTGCAGTGATTCAGCTGCGATTTTACATATTTCAGACAGAATCATTAATTGGCACAAATAAATAAACACAGATAATACAGAGTAGTTCTCCTCTGAATTTTATTTAGCCATGGTAGTTTGACAAGGACTTTGCTTTCCCTCACAAAGACAGAAGTTGTAGGGAAGTTTTAGGAGCCTGTGTCTCCTAATTTTTCTACAGAGGTTGTTCCTCAACAGATGACCTTTTTCTAATGCATAGATTCAGCATGCAGAAAGGGTAAATCTCATGGTTTGAGCATCCCCTGTAGAATATAATTGAATAATTGTAGCCATATACTTCATATTGTATTATCTTGTGATTAATTTTGCTAAGATTTGGTGCTCCCAGCTCTCTGTGGGGAGGAGGAACAGTGTGTGCAGTCTCAGGTCATGTTCTCACCTCCCTTTATTGCACCCCTGACACTTACCCGTCTACCCGGGATCTTTACCTTCGTGCCATTACACTTGTTGCTGTCTTACTCAGTTAAGAAGTACAAATAGCCCCAGCATTGCCAGCTGCAGTCCCAGGCTGGATCATTACTCCAGATTTGAGGTTAATCAACTGCAAATTCCATTAGCTTCATACAGAGTGAAAATAAAGAACAGACGGTCTCGCCTGTGAGCCAGAAGTCAGGTGCAGCACAATACGGCCAGCCTTCAGGTAGAGGGATTTTATCCCTTCAGCCAACATCTCTGAGACCAGACCAAAGGAGCAGATCAAAAAAGATTTTCATGAAAGTTTCATAGACTCACATCCTTTTTTTTTCCCCTTCTTTTTTCTCTTCAGTTGCAAATGTCAGTTCTTCACTTGATTCTAGTGGTATTTTTACCCATTTTTCTTCTGAACACTACGTAAAGTTGTTGCTAAGAGTTGTATTCTCAGGCATCTTATGTTCTTTACCTACTTGTTGATTGTACAATTTTCATTATTGATTGAGGAAGTGCTGGTAAAGTTTGGTGGGGATTTGGGGGTTGTTCACTACTGAAGACCCATTTACTAAGATCCAAGTGCTGACAGGCACAAGCACCTTCTGAGCTCTGCCAGGGATTTCAATAGGACTCACAATATCAAAGCTGGACACACAGGAGAGCAGAGGCAGTAACCAGGCCTAGACGCTTCCCTGCTGCTTTCATTCTGTGCACTGTCTCCCCACACACCCCTCAAACAGTGGTTTTGTTTGTCATTGGTGGTTTTCTCATGAGTCCTTTTAAAATGTTTGATGTTCTTCTTTTTACATGTACTGCAAGCAGTCAATATCTATAGAAAATAAAAAAATAATATGGAGCTGAATGCAAAAATAATGCCTCTGATAATCTCAATTCTCTAAAGCAAAAGCTTTTTCATCTAACAGAAAGAACTGCACAAAGTCAGTTCTGTGGCCAGAAGCTGAGATGCTGCTGCACTCAGAATTCTATGCACTTTCCAGGCTGAATTCTCAAAATGTACATTAGCACCATGTTTACCAAACAATATGAATTTTGTATGCTGTGAGTTTTCTGTGCATTTTTCTCTTGTTATCCAGTTTTGGTGGGGAAAGGAGGTGCTTCTGTGTGTGTGTGTGTGTGTGTGTGTGTGTGTATCTTCCTGTATACATATGTTAGATTATCACTGGCACGCCATTACAAAAGGTTAGGGAAAATATTGCTGCCAACAGAACTAAAGATTAAATAATCCAATCTCTGGGAACTGTAAACTAACAATCACTATCACAAACGGGCCCTTTCTAATCATAGTTTGTGGTGGAATGAAAGATGCAATTGTCTGGAATTGATGAATATGGGATCCATGCTGGCTTCAGGGTCAAAGGTGACTTCATGCAAAGGTCCCTTTCTCTCTGGCACTGCTGCCTTTGTATAGCATAGCTTGGCAGCTATCTCTTTGCACTTCGGCTACCTGCCAATGCAGCTGGTACTGTGCAACTGTCTGGTACAGACTACAAAGCATCACTCAGCAACCAGCAGCTCCGCATGGGGCCCCTTTTCTAGGATGACAAAGAAAGATGGGCTATACATTCTGCCATCTATGCCCATTAAAAAGACTCTTAAATTGCATTACTACAAGTTATTGTTAATTAGGTAGTAGTCACTGGATCTGTATGATCCTTTTAGGGGTTGATAATCTTTAGTGTATGCTGGCAGTGTGAGTAATCAGGAGGGAAAAATCAGTATTTTGTTGTGTAAAAAGTAATGTACTTATGTGGTGAATTGCTTTTGTGTAGCCATATGAATTAAATCTTCACTTGGATTATGCACCATGGGTTTGCAGCATGTACAGGAACAGAACTGATTGAACTAGACAAATTACTTGTGAAGTTGTATCCTTATAGCTTCAATATTCATGTTGCAGTTAGGCTTTTGAAGTGTTTTGTTGGTAAGAATTTACCCTGAAAATTTGCTGGTTGTTAAAATGTGCCTTGAGCAGAAACAGAGGTGGAAGAAAACAAAGTTCCTGGGTACATTAAAATAAACACTTTCAGTTTAGAAATCATAAAGCTAACCAGTTGTTAAAGGAGAACATTCTGATAATAAAAGTGTCATCACTGGCAGACTGATGGGACACTGATTACTTTCTTCCCCAGTAGTGCAATTTCTTGCTGTTCTTAAGAAATTGTTTGTAGTGTGGTCAACAAAAGGAAAATGTTTGTCCCTCCTAAAGCTGAGGCTCTGGTTGTCTCCTGAGGAATGGCCAAGCTACTTCTGTTCTTCAGTCCAGGCATGATGAATTGCATTGCAACTAAATCTGTAGGCCTGTTTCCAGTGGATATTTTCCAACTCCTGTAAATTCATGAGTGTCAATATAAAACTGGAATCGCTAATCTGGGCAAGTGAGATCGGATTCACCTTCAGTAAGATGTATTGATGACTTGCTCCATAGATCCAAGTTATTTCAACTTAAATATCTTGAGCCAAATGCTTAGCTCCTGTCAACTGGCACAGTTCCACCGAGGTTAATGGAGATGTACCAGTTTACCTCTCCTGAACTTTCTGGCACTTGTTTTTCCTAAGATTCCAAGGAAAAATCTGTAAAGAAAATGGTGGGACATTTTTACTCATGACTGGGGGTTTTTCCCCTTTTCCTTTTTCCTGCTTTCTCTGCACTGTTTATGATCTTGCACTTGCCTCCTGTAGAGCTGGCAGGCAGCCTAAGATGTACACCAAATTCTGGGAAGGAAGCAACACCATTTCTGTATAGTACCACTTCAGTGAGTCTGTTGGACCACTTTTATTTCCTCTTTTGTTCAAATTACACAAAAATCTGAGAGACACAAGATACAACAGGAGGAGACGAGAACCTTCAGTCTTCAGTTTCTCTCTTTCCTCCTTGCATCTAATATTCCTTTTCTAGTCTTGTTCTGATATCGGCTATTTGAAATAGTTATATATAATTTAACATTATACAAAAGTATTGTCATATCAAACATAGTGAAATGGATTCCAAAAACACCATCTGGTATTTGGGAATGCACTGTGAGTTGGGAACGTGAGAAGAGATATTCTTTGCCACTTTGCTTGGGACCCAGCCATTAGCAGTGTAATTGCCAAGAAAAGGTGACAGGCTTCAGGCTTAATGCAAGTGGTTGGGTTTTTTTCCTCTCTCTCTCTTCCTCAGCCTGTTAACTCTATGAGTCCTAAACTAAATTCGAAAGGCACTGTAAGGACAACGCCATGGAAAAAAAAAATAGGCTCCCTTAAATTGTAAGGAAGAGCAGAAAATGAAAACAGTTGTTGTGCTCCTATAAGAAGACTGGAATAAGTGAAAGCAAAATAAGCTTGTTGAGAGAAGGAAAGAAAACAAGCCATGTATGCTTTAAAGCTGCAGTGTGCTACACAGACTTGTTCTCTTAAGTAGTGGATTTGTAATGATTAGAGTTTCCCAAGCTTTATCCAAAAGCTCATTTCAAAGCTATCATTAGTTTCCTCTAATCCACCCAAAATTGCAAAATGCATATTGTGAAGGTCATCCATGACCATTCTAAACCTGCTTTATTTGATGTTATCTTGCTTCTTCCTCCCTGTCTCCATCTATCCCTTTAAGAGAGAGAGTGTTTCATAAATTAAAATCTCAGATTGATTTCTGTGGGAATATTATTCTGCTGTGTAAGAATCCAAAGGGCATACACAATATAGTTTATAGAATTTCCTGTTGCTACCATGTATGCTGTCATTGGCAGCTGTAATTCTAACAAGTTCTGCCAATAATTCTCACCTGAGAACGAGATCAAACATGAGGGATGTAAAAAATCAGAGATATTTGAACAAGGATTAAAGTCTCTGTATTACACGCAGGAAGGCAAATAAACTTTGCAGCAGAGGATGAAAATAAGTGAATAACACAGAAAGTTTTTAATCTTTCTTGATTTCCATCTAACATTTGAAATACAGCCCTGTATTAATTCTCAACCTAAAAAAAAAAGACCACATTGATTTGTTTCGGTATGTCAGAAACTGCGATGCTACAATAGATCTGCTATTAAATTACACAAAATAAAATGATTTCTGGTGGGTGTAGCTAATGCTTGCCAAATTAGATGAAATGAAAGCTAACCCTCTTAGTCTAGCTGTTGTTTTTAAATATTTATGTCTTTAACAGACATTTGTGTGTGCCATGAGGGGGACTAGAAACTCCTTTGCTATCAGTCAGTTGATGTAGATATGCAAAATTCTTACAATCTCTGTACCAGACTCACACAGAACGTTCATCACCACAAGTTCTTTCAATTTATTTGAGACAATCTTGCCGATTCCCCACACTGCCGGCTTGGCTCCCATTACTTATTTATTTACTGCGACTGCATTTCTCTGCAAACGAGTTCTGTATGCAAAATTTAGGCTACAAGGTGTAGCGCAGATTTCCGGAGCTGAACCTTTCAGTGCAGAGAAGGTGGTGGCAGCTCCATGGCTGCCAGATTGCTGGAGGGACTGAGAGAGAAGCTGCGAGCCCAGAGCTTGCCCTCTCTGCCGGCGACCAGCCAGCGTGAAGCTTTGCCCTGAAACAAACACCATCGAGCCGAACCTCACCACGTACCCAAGTGGGGAAAGAAGTCAAACACCACAAAAGGATCTTTCTGTCCTTTCCAGTGCTTTATGGGATGCAATTTTATCCCAGCCATGCTCAGCCTGCCCTTCAGTGCTGTTTGCTTTCTAAAAGGCAGTGATGGTCTCTGATACGGCTCTCGTTTAGTACCAGGTTTCTTGCTTTGAAGTGTGTCAATCCAAGGCAGCCCCCAACACACTTAACGTCCCAAACCCTCCCCACTACGAACCCAACCAGGGCAGCCCAGAAGAAAGATAAAGTTCTGATTTCTATCTTATAAAAACAAACACTCTTTTCAGGCAAAATCACTCTCCAACAGAATGTGTACTCTGAGTCTTGTTCTGTACCTGCTGCTCCAGCAGCGCTAGCTTTGGAAGAGCAGCTCTGCTGGGATGGGTGAGGGACCATCCAGCACGTCAGAACATAGAGGTTTTGTGTGTGCAGAAACCGAGGCCGTGCAATCAGTTGGGTGACAGGGGTACAGATCACACATGGGATTCTTGATTCCCTCTCAAGGAATCAAGAAACACAATTAAAACTGTTCTGCAATTTAATTTCTGCAGGGGTGTATTCACCTGAGGTAAAGCCCTTCAATACAAATGAAGTCTGATAATACTTTTTGCATTACAGTTCCTTCTGTAAGAGAAATTGTACAAATTCTCTCCATTCTGACTGTGCTTTCCTTTGACCTTTGCCTATTGAATACTCTACAGGTTCTAGAACATATATTTTATTTAATGGTTTTAGGCAACAAGTACAGTAACAAAAATCTGCGTCTTCATTCATTAACTTAATATTACAGAAGTGTGTTTTAAGCCTCTTGTTGAGCACCTGCATCTTCTGTGACCCAAAATCTACTGCTGTGATTAACAGCAATAATACTTTGATTCATTGTCATTTATTCCCCATTCATCCCCACCACACAGTTTGGGGCACCTTGGACACACTCTGGGTGTGTGCAGGCTGCAGCATTCCATCCTCAGCTCCATCCAGGTCCAGGCACACGGGTGCTTTCCTGGGTGGTAAACTGCCAACTCCAGCAGCTTTCAGCTTTTTATCACCTTAACAGGAATGTGCCACCCACAGCAATGTGGAATTATTGGAGCTTTTGCATTCTACATAGAGGGCTTTGCCTGTTTTTCCCTTCCCAGCCTATGCCAGGCTGGAGTTTTGTTTTCCTCTCCAGTGACATGATGACAAACTGCAAATGAATGATCAGAAGTACTTAGAATGAAAATGGCAAAAATATTATTAGTTGCTGCCCCCCACCCCTGCTCCCGCACCACTCTCCCATTTTCCCCTCCCTCCTCTTTTGACGACAGGCAGAAAATGCAGATGCCAAGGCAGCGGAAGATATTTTTAAGCAGGAGCATCTGGCTCCTTGGCAGACTTCACAGGCAGTTGGTTTGGTTGTTTTGGAGTTGCCTCTGGGTCTGTCACATGTTTTGGCATCTGACTGATTGTCTGGGCTGCCTCCTCTTATTGGACATATTTTTTCTTTGACTCACCTTTGATTCTGAATTGTCTCTTTATTTTCATTTGCCAGTGAACAGCAAATTCAGCTGATTCTGGGCTTGTTTGTATAGAAATACTCCCTGTTGTTCCCTGCCGGTGGCTCACGGGAGCCTCCTGCCTGCCCAGTCTGTGTTACCAAAGGTGCTTCCTGCAAACACTCCTTCCTCAGGATTCGGGTCAGTCTCCAAGCGCTCCTTGGGAGGGAAGCTATTCCAAGGAGAAGAATTTTCCTGTATCCAGACCTGTGGCCAACAGCACAAGGACACTGTCCCAGATATAAGCTGTATCTTTCATATCTATCTGTGTACGTTTCATTGTTTTTTTGAAATATATATATGTAAGATTATTATTTTGTGGGGAAGGTTTGTCTTAAGACAATGTGGGTTTTTTAATAGATTTTGTGCATAGTTTAGAAAACTTCTTAAAATGACAGCTTTGTTCCCTGCCTGAAAAAGTTAGATGCTTAGCTCTATTTGTTTCTCTGTTTTCTCTGCATATTAAATCATGGGCAAAGCTACTTCCCCCCCC